>JAQIWA010000108.1:0-50957 GCA_034693305.1 Eueremaeus valkanovi | reverse complement strand
AAATGTCCCCTCAATTGTTAATCTCTTGACGCCAGTCTGATAACAAGCTATCAGTGGATATCGTTTCCTGTGTATGGATATCACACAAGAAAATTGAGAGTTCAGAGTAAGCGCTGTTAAGCAGAAAAAACATTTTTAATGAAAAAAAATCTTGAAATTGTAAAAATGAATTTTTTTTCAACCCGTCTCTTCTCTGCTTTAATTTATAAATAGAGACTATTTTCTGGTACAACCGAACCGATTAATAGAGGCTTTTGTCGATTGAAAGCATTTTTAAGAATATAATACTAATCGGAGCGCAAAGGAATGGAACTGAAAAATGGGAGCAAAGAATCGATATTTTATTGTTTCGTTTTGATAGAATGGAAACTCAAAATTTGAGCCAAGATAAATTTTCACTTTCCTCACTATAAAAATTGAATCTTGATATCGATTGCATGGATTGGAAAGGATATAGAAAAACAGGTTTTAGGGATCGAATCGCTTAATCAAATGGATATAAGTTTTGAAACATTCACACAAACTGTTCGGATAAATGAGTTTTGGTATTAAATAAATGGTTTTGTAGAGTAAATGTAGGGATGATTGAAGAGACGAAGGAAAGGGCTATCGATTTGGCCCATAAATCATATTATTAGTGGTGAAGGTATGCCTGTGTGCTATTAGTATGTGTAAAATTTGAATCAATTGCATTTTTGCTGTTCTCTACTGAAGGCTATTTTGAACACAGGTTTGAATCGTGAAATTGTTGTTTAGGGTCATGTATGCGGAATAGAGGAATGGATGCAAAAATCTTTTGATAACAGTGTTGTCAAACTGAATAATTTAGTGAAGAATAAGAACGAAAAGTATTAATAATAATATGGAAACAAAATTCTTTCATTGTTTGATCGATTATGCCCTCAACCGAAATGTATTAAACCTTAAAAACCTTAATAAATGTTAATTCAATGCTTTGTTTGTAATTATAATGCATTCAGAATGAGATACAGATATATCATAAAAACTAAAATAAAGATAAAATATTTTTTTCAATACACGACTAACAAAAACCTTGAAATAAAAGCTGAATTGAAATATCGTGGCTTAGATTACATTGTTTGAGCTCAGATTAAATGCCTTAAATGTTGTAAATTGTTTGTATCTATTCTGTATGTACTGTACAATAAAAAGGAGAGATTTTCTGATAAAATTCATGAGTGTTTGGATTCAACATTGTGTTAGTGCTAACGATATGAATGTTTGACAATATCACGAAAAAACTGCAAAATAAGAGAAAAAATTTATTATTAAATCATATGAAATAAATTCTGTAAATAAAGCAAAATAAGCAGAGTTTTGATGAACCGAACATAAGGTTAATTCCCCCAATTGATCTAGCTACTATTTACCTATCTATCTGTCTATTTGTCTGCAATAATACTGTATAAAACCGAATGCATTCCTATATTTGAATTCATATTAAAATCTCTGAGGCTTTCAAAACCTTTTGAGTCAAAAAGGATCAGCCCTTCGGATGTGCTCCCAAACAAAAAAGTAATTTTACAGTTCTTTACGATTTTCGAGTCCTGTTTAATGTATTGGAAGCGTATTAATGCACACATATCTGTCCTATTCATGCTGTCATTCCTCTCTTCCAGTTCTGCAAATGTATTCTCAATTCGCATTCAATTACATGCACTGACACGACATTATGTGAGCCAATGTCTCCAATTGATTCCGAATCTAATTTAGAAAATCTTTAATCCTTTCTACAAATTTAGTGAACAAATAGAAAAATAGGAAAAATATTATTTACATAATCAGTATATTAAATATGACTGAATATAAAGAAAGATTGAATTTCAAAAAGTGTAATAAAAATCGATAACGAATTTTAAAATACTGCTGAGAATTCTCTTTACAGAATTGTTGTACTGTTTTGTAAGAATAAGAATAAAATATTTCGGATTTTAAATACAAGAATATAAATATAATTCATTGGATTCTTGATTCGGAAGCAAATAATAAGATATTTATTATGAATATTGTGTTTCCGTACGACAAGAATGGAGTCAATAATAATATAATAGAAGACAAAACATGAACTCAAATACCAACTGAACCTTCGGTGTGAAGATGAAGAATATGAATAGGGTTTGAAAATCTTCTCTAAATATAGTATCATTTTATCGATTCCTAGGGTTTCGTTCAACTCTAGCGACTTATCCTAAACTGCGATACTATTTATTCTAATGGTTTTGCTTTACTCTTCTGTACTCTTCATATTGAAAACGAAACGTTTGTTCAGACATAACATTCTTGAGTTTACTCTACAGAATAGGTTCGGCAGAAATGGAAATAAAACAGAACCTCAAGAGAGGAGTAATGATTGCAGACTTTCAAAGTGAAAAATTCGTTACAAATTTATTTAGAGATTTAAACAAAAATATTTTCTTCCCTTTTAGTAGTTCACAGATGTGTTGAAAATTAATTGAAAAATTCTATCTTTTGATAAATTATTATTTCTTTAATATAACGTAAAATTTATTTGTTTTTCTAAATATATATTAAAAATCTAAAAATATTTATTAGATTTTGTTTTTCGATTAACTCTAATGGAAAGTAGAGTTTGTTTTGTTTGTATATATTCTATAATTAATTTAAGTTTATTTCATTTGAGAAATCAAATTAATGTTAAGACAAAAGAGTTATTTAAGTATTCGTTTAAGTGGTGTCGTCTGTAATGGCACTGATCTTCTAAACAAACCGCACAATTGACAAAATCGATTAGTCTTTTCCGACAGTTCTCTATAGTCATACACTCGACTATTATTAGCCAATTATAGGTAACGTTAGCTCTGATTCATAACAAATAATTTGTATATTTATTCAACAGAATTTACAGATTGTTTGTTTGACTAATAATTTAAACGAATAACAGATTGTTTTGACATCAGTTTGAATAAGAATATGCTTTTGTCATCAAAACGATTGTAAACATAAATCGGGAATAGATTTAAATTAGCGGCGAATTCATTGAATATTTATTTGATTTATAGTCTTCTCGTCTGTCTATCGCTTTTCAACGCCGACGACCAGTTGTTTGGCCTGCAATAGGAATCTGCCCTTGTTAAAGATGACGGGCACGTCAGTAGAGGGAACTCTATAGAATTTATATCTCTGGGACATCTTTGCTAACGCGAGCTTTGCCTCCAATAAAGCGAATCGCATTCCAATGCAATTTCTGGGGCCGACGCCGAACGGCAGGTATGTATAGGGTTTGATGTGGTCTCGATTCTCGGGCATAAATCTATCCGGTCTGAAGGCAAACGGGTCTGGATAGTTGTCCGGGTCATGATGTATGGCATAGACAGGTATTTCAGCTATCACACCCTTCTCAATTGTGATACCAGTGTCGCCTAAAACTACGTCTTCCATGGCTTCCCTCTCAAGTCTCAGTAATGGCGGATAATTTCTGAGAGTTTCCGATAGAAGTGAATCCAAAAACGGAAGTTTCGAAAGGGTTTCGTAATTGATTTCATCCTGCTCATTGAAGTGCTCGCGCGTTTCTTCATACAGCCTGTCCTGAAGTTCTGGATGTAATGCTAGTTCATATGTACAGTAAGACAATGTGGTGGCCGTCGTCTCATACCCGGCCAGAAAGAATAGGAAACATTGCGCTAATATCTCGTTTTCAGTCAACTTCTTCTCAATTACATTACTTAAGGCCTGTTTCTCAGCGTTCAACTCGTCTTGTCCTTCATTTACTTGATGTGCTTCGTTTGCATCACTTTCCTCTCGGGTCTGGTCATCAGTTCTCTCCACATCCATAAGGAGTTGAAGGAAATCATTGTATTTTTTGTTTCCGTGCTTTTCCTTTCTATGGTTTACTAAATCTCGCGAAAAATCAACGAAAAAGTTTGAATTAGTCGAACCCATAATAAGCTGTCGGAGCCCTTGGATTTTGGTCAAGAATGTTGGCAGTGCTAACATCATAACCATCTTCCACACCGGTGCATGGAAGATATTGTAAGCACTCTTGGTGAACTGATTGTCCGGATCTTTATATGTATTGGTTTTGGTAGCGAAGGCACAGCTGGCGATCACATCCATAGTGAAGGCGCCCATCAGTTGCTTCAGTTCTATTTCATTCCTATTGGCTGCCAATTCATCTAAATTTTGTAGGAAATCCTTTGAGCAGTCGTTGATCAGAGAATACATTTTCTTAATTTTGCCGGAAGTGAACGTAGGGCTGGCTATGGCTCGGATGCGCTTCCAGTCGTCGTCTCTGGCGTTGAACATGTTCTTAGAGAAGACCGGATGACGCGAACCATTGTCTCGTCGGTTACGGAACAAATGGAAATCTTTGACCATTATTTGTTTGACCAGTTCTGGTTCGGCTACAGTCAGGGCGGGCTTATAACCCAGGTATAAACTGGCGCACATGAAATACATTAATTCGTTGTATTCATAAAGTGGTTAACATTTATAGAATACCCGAATATTTTGCCATATTTTCGATACCATTCCAATTCGATTTCGGGTTTAGGCCGAAGGAAATTAGTCAAAAAATTGCCATATATTGGAACTGGTGGTGGAGTCACCACATTTCGTGACTTCCAATAACTATAAGCCTTCTTGACCGTGCTACATTTGGTTGTCAAAAATGTTTAATACATTTTAATTAAAATATTTGATATATTTAGTAATAAATTTATTTGACATTTAATATTGATAAATGGTTGAGCTGGGTCTACATATTGACTCCAAGGACATCCTTCTACCTCTTAATATGTACTTAATTTGTTATAATTTTTATTCGTTTTAAACAATAATTATGGGAAGACTTACTAAAAATAATAGGTTAGGAAACCAATGATTGAACTAATAATAATCCATTGGTATTGACCACAAAGCGAACTGAGGAGACCATTGCAGGCCATTGTCTGCCGATTCGATTGAATGCAACTCAACTGAAAATATACGTTAAAAACACCTCTTATTATAAGTTAACAAACAATTTAATGAAATCATTACTGACTATCAGTTTGTTATGTGATTACAGAACTCAATGCACTAAAGATATAATACCAGTGCAGTGCACATGGATTTACTAATTAAATGAAACGCAGAGATGTGCACTGGAGGGTACAGTCAATTCATAATCAATATAGTGGTTTCAAACATTGAATTTGTTCCACAAGCGACCCGGGCAAATAAGAGTAATTCTCTTTCTAATAAGAATAAGCCAGGTTATTCTGTATGCTTTAAGATTCACTAGTATGCTGTAAAATGTTGCCCATTCATACATTCATCCTGCTCATCTAAATCCATTTTAACGACTAATATCAAGATATTTATCAAGTTCTTCGAATTCATATAGTAACAGCCATCATAATTGAATCAAGCTTGCTTCATTTTTATAAATTATATCAATTACATGTAATCTATGTTAAAATTAGTGCAAAGACTGGAATTCAAATCCAATTATAAAATAATATTCAGTTATATTATAAATTCAATTATTAACAAAAAGTTTGAAATTTAAAACTGAGAAACGCAGCGAACAGAATGAGCTTGATACTATTGAGTGATGAGTGTTAAAAATACAGATTTTGAATATAAATAGAGTCTGGATTACCTTCAGTAAAGGTCAATAACTCAGGACAGGCTAATTATAATTATAAACACGTAATAACGAAAGCTCTCCAATAAAACTGCTGAACAGAATAACAATAAAACAATCGTTGAGTTAATGACAAATAAATTCTAATTCTTTGGCTTTTATTGTATTAATGAAAAAATGAATAAATTTTACGAATGGATTGACACAAATAAGTACAGAATATAAACATTAAATACTAAAGACTTGGAGACAAAACACAGTCGAAACCCATGTTCTGAACAATTATTGCAATTCATTAATTTGAAGTCAGACCACAAAAGTAAAATTGCATTCTGCTATTTGTAGAGGGTGAAACTTTCAATTGTGCTCTTGTAAGTTTCAAACATTTCTATCGTAATATAGAATATTTTACAATTGAAACCTTAATCATCCCGACTACTTTTATAAATTTTCTCAAGTTTTCACATTTCTTCTATTCCTGTCTATTTCTGCTTTATCAATAAATTTTTGAATTTCTATACTGTGCTCATTGTTATTTTCCACACATTGGTGATATTTTTAAAACATCTGACAATTATCTGGCTACAATATACTGAAAATAGATTAAAAATCGAATAAGCCAATCACAATTTTCGAGTTTAATCGACATAGGGTAGTTATTTACAATTCTGTACAATACATGAAAATTTATAATATTGATGAAAAATCTCGAGAACTTGTAACTGAACCCAACTTCAAACTAACCTTATCAATGATAAGTTATCATATATGTAGCTCACCAACAAAATTTTTTTTGAAGTAGGTGCGGGATTAAATGACTTTAAATTGTGACTTTTGGGGCTAATTTGTATATTACCCGAAATTTTGAAATTGAATTACTCGACGACATAAGAGATTAAATATGGTTTCAATTGCAAACTCAAGCATTTCATTATATCTTTCCACTCAACTTGATCAATTCCCGAAAATTCCAAATCCATACAAGCTATTTATTATTTATGTCAAAACCGAAAGTTTCACTTTAAAAGTGAAAGCTTAGAGCCCTTACTAAAAGTGCAAACATTTATTACTTTTGAATACTTTAATACAAATGAATCCAAAATTACTTTTGAATATAAAATAGTTTCGAAATATGAAACAAGTCGTGCAAATGTGAAAATTATGTCTTATTTTATGCCATTTTCATGTTTGAGATGCATTCAAATTAAGCAATGAATAGATTTGGAAAATATTGATTGAATCAAAACTTAATTATTTGATTGAAATTGATTTTTGATTAGAGTATTGAATAGTCTTTTATTCGCATGAATTCAATTAAAATGCATTTAAATGATTAGTAAATTAATCAGGAAGAAATTCCATAATAGTCTCCATGTTGAATTTGTCTGATTTAAACTTGTCAATTTAATACAGGTATTATAGAATGCACGACTAGAACAACCTGGGTCTGCAATTTTTCACTTTCATTTTTCAATTAATTCCCAAAAATTTAGATAAACCTTCCAGTAATCAAAATTGTTCAGTCTAACTTTTTAAGGGTTAAATGGTTCCATTGTTATATTAGCTGTGTCTGTTCAACCCTGGTCTTTATGTCTCAATCACACAGTAATTCCATTATAAGATAAGATTATAAATTAATTGCACCAAAAATGTACTAAATCTGAATTAGAAATGGCCAAGGGGAGGGAAGGGGTATAATATGCCAAGGTTTGAAAATGGGCAAACTACCCTGGGAGCTTTAAGTTTAATTTGACCAAATTTGACAAAATTTCGGTCGAAATCGGCATTTTTCGGGTTAGAAACTGGGTTTTGGACGGTTTCTGTCAGTCATTTTACTTTCCCTAAAAACCTTTGGATGGCCGAGCTTGGTCATTCTTACTATATTTAGTGAAAAGTAGCTCGTGCGCATTTTGTAAGTGCATTTTGTTAGTACAGCATATATTTTATGAATTTTAAACTCCCCTTTCAAGAGAGTACTACTGTATGTATATTACAGTATATTAATATATGCGGTAGTATTTCAGGACTCAATACTGTGCTGTGCTGTGCAGTGCTGTGCTGTGCTGTGCTGTGCAAGGGCATTTCATCTCAATATTCAAATAAATCCAATTAAAAATTTCAATAGAATTGAACCAAATTGTTGCAAATTATAAGAATGCAGTTGTGGTGGATCATTTCAATTCTTGACAACTTCTGCCATCCAGTGCTTCGGAAATGAATATTAAGAAAATTCAATATTAAATAAATAGAATTTAGGGAATGTTCCAGTACAATATTATGCACTTAAGAATTTTAATCTACGTTCATTAGTGAACATTTTAGATGAAATTTCATAAACGTTTATAAGAAACCAATTCTTATCTCTTACTTAACAAGGATTGCAATAATAATTAATTTTTATGACAAAAATACTTTTAAAAAATATTAAATTGATTTAAATGTCAAAACATTTTCAATTCCATTAATTTTGTGCTAAATTCCAGTAATTCACTGAAAATGGCTTAACTTCTGCTCAATTTATTTTACAGCAGTCCTCACAACCAAAAAAATAGGCAAAAAATCTTAACTTTTTTTTTCATTTGCTTTATGGCTCGTATGATCTTATCATAAAAATGCGAAATTCAGTAAATATTTGCCAAAATATATCTAAAGCTAAAAATGCATTTCAAAGAATGTCATGAATTTCTCAATTAGTTCAGACAGTATTTGAACAAAAAAGTTGATGAAAAACAAGAATAATGACTAATAAATAGCGAATAAAAAAGAGACGCATTCTTTCAACTAATTATTTACCGAAATAAATGACACAAATATTTAATGCAAATAATTATTAGAATTTATTAATTTTTTTTATAAAGTTTTCATTTATTTACTTATTATTATTATTTTAATATAATCTCATTTATTGCAAAAATATTCTGCAATGAATTCACGGGTTTGTCACTATCAGAAAGTGGGGGAACAGGAGATAAGAGAAAGGGTTTTGGGGTAGAAAAAGCAGTCAACACACTGGAGGCTATAAATTAATTGGTTGTCTAAACAGTATTTTGTTCTTTTGTACAATCGATTCAATATATGAAATGAGAAAATAATGAAAAAAACAAAACAAAAAATTAATGAAAAATTAATTCAAAGAATTAGAAAAAAAAACAATAAAAACAAATTAAAAGAGAGAGTAATGAAGAAAATGCCTCCAAATGTACGCTAAGAATGAGAGAGAGAATTACCGTAAGAGCAGAATCTGAAAAGGATTTGGTTGTTATGTCTGCCCTAACGAACAAAATTCAATTAAAATAATTATAATAATTAATACACAATAATAATAATAATAATAATAATAATAATAATTAATAATAATTACTACAAATATAAATGTATTTTCAAATTTTTGTATTTGTTTTTTCGTAACTTATTTCGCGTTTTCTTCATATGTTTTTCGTATATATTATATACAAAACTAATAATTTCTTGAAATATAATAATAATTAAAATTATATATAATTTGTTTTTACTTCAAATGATAATCAAAATGAACACAAATGACAACTAAATTACTTTTCTCTCAATTATAACATTATTTTGAAAAAAATGATGAAAAGAATGGATTATAAGAAAAAAATGTATGAAAAATGGATTTTTTGCTTAAATCGCAAAAAAATAAAATAAATTTTTTACAATATTTACATTACATTCGATAAACAGTTGAATCGCATTTGAATTCTTGGATAACTCCAAAGATATAATAAATTTTTGTTTTGTAACTCTATTTCTCAGTATTCATATCATATATCATACGAAAGAGTCTATAGATTTGTCTCAAAAAACCCTTTGATTTGTAGTTATGAGAAAATAAGAGCTCAAACGAAGACTGAAAGCGTTTTTATCCGCGATTTGGTTCCAATCGTTAGGATTTAAGATTAAAAACAATTTTTAATTAAATTACTTATAAATTGTGATAAATTTTTTTAAATATTATAATATTTTTTATATAAAAATCTTAAAACACATTCGCTTTGTCTGAATGGATGTGAATAACGAGAACTCTAAGGCCTTATCGTATGGTTTACCGAAAATCACAATCAATTGTTGATCAGAAGTAATAAAAACAGATTTAAAAATACGAAAAACTATTTTGAATACAAATCCAGTCTTTCGTATCACAAATACAATTCAAAGTTAAGAAAATATTTTTCTCTTTTCTTATAAATAATAGACTGAATGAAAGGCAACAGTTTTTACGTAAGATTTCATAAACTCTTATGAAATGATTACTCTTTTTTGTCAATACATTATACAAATGGAAAATACAAACAAATCCTAAAACTTATGGCAAAGTATGTGTTGTCATACATAGACAGGACTTCCCTGTCCGGTGTCGTTGCTATTGTTAGAACTGTTGCTATCACTCAGTTTGATTGGGTAGGCCTGACCGCCGGCGTCGAAGAACCGCCTGAACGTGAACTCGAAGAACGCGTGTTCCGGATGTTTGGTGTTGTCCGAGTAGTGGCCGTTCATTGGAAAGTCATACTCTTCGTGAGAGACCATTCCATTACTTGTGCCGTTTGAGTGCAGTTTTTCAGTGTCGATGGGGTCGAAGTTGGAGGTGTCTGTCTCGTACTTGATCTCTGGTATATAAGGCGCCGCCTGTTTCCTAAGGCCGCCCTCGAAGTCAATGCCCTCGAAGAACGGGTGCCTTTTTATCTCATCCGCGCCATTCTTGCCGATGCGCTCTTCTGGTCCGCAACACAACTTCAGTATCAGATCTGTTGCATTGGCCGACAGATTCGCTTCTTTAGGGATTCGCAATGTTTTGTCCCAATGGATGACCTGATGGGCGAACACACAAACAGAACACAGAAATTAATTTAAACTCAAAAATACATTTCCTTTAACTAAAAGTTTTCTAATTTAAGGATTAATGAAAAATATTTGGCTATTAATCAGAAAAGTATTTAAGAAAATGAAATATTTGGTTAAAAACAAGTCATTAATTAATTATAAGTAAAGGATGAGAGAGAGAGAGAGAGAGAGAGAGAGAGAGAGAGAGAGAGAGAGCACAGGGAGAAAGAAGTGAATGAAGGAATCAATACTTTATTCTGAGTTTCTTCAGGAGTATTGGCGAAGAAGGGGGGCTGACCCACAATCATCTCATAGAGGATAACGCCGACACTCCACCAGTCGCACAGTTGCGTATAACCCGTTCTCATCAAAACTTCGGGTGCAATATAATTAGGCGTTCCCACTAATGAGTGCGCTAAACATCTTTGATGTTCCCTACGTTTCCTCCTCTCCAGTGGTTTACTAGAGTTGGATACATAACAGTGACAGTTATTTGCGCCCCAGGACTCGTCGATGTCCATCGAGTCCTGTCTGTCGTGGCTATCGATGCCGTTATTCCTCTGATAGTACTTCGAGTTATGAGTCCATCGAAAGCCAGTACAGAGACCGAAATCTGTGAGCTTTATGTGTCCGTCGGAATCGATTAGAATATTATCCGGTTTTATGTCTCTGTGAATGAAACCCATTCGGTGTACGCTCTCGACCGCCAGCACCAGCTCTGCGATATAAAACCTGTTGACAACATAGCAAACAAATCAATCAATAAATAAATAGAAATTTAAAAATCAATAAAAAAGAGATTTAAAGCGAAAGCACTTTATTTTTACGATAAGTGAAACTCATATTAAAAATAATATATTTTTTCTGTCTTTCGATTCGAATAAAGAGTTTATTTATGAGTGAAAAGTGAATGTGCTTTGAGTTAAGGAATGACTGGGAATGACATACATAGCGAGCTGTTCCTGAAAGATACCAAACTTGATGAGCAAAGACATGAGATCCCCGCCCGGTATGTAATCCATGACGAAGTACAGGTGATCCGCGTCTTGAAAGGAATAGTAGAGTTTCACAACCCATTCGTTGTCAGCCTCGGCCAGAATGTCGCGCTCGGCCTTCACGTGCGCCACTTGATTGCGCTTCAGGACATCCGACTTCCTCAGCGTCTTCATGGCGTACAGTTGGTTGGCGTCGATCTTCCTGACCAGTGCCACTTCGCCGAACGCACCCACACCTATGGTCTTGATCTTCTTGAACAGGGATCTGTCCATTTTGGCCCTCTTCAGGCGCAGGTAGTTTGACTCCTTCTGGTAGAGCATTTGGCGCATCTGGATCTGGTCCACCTCAGACAGACCCACTTTAGCCATCTCTGACTCCAACTGTTGGCGTCGACGCTCTCTTTGCTGATGAGATTTGATTACGTTCTCCACGTGTTGTTCCATAAAGAACTTGAAGGCGGCCGGGGAGTAGATCTTTACTTTGGATTCGCGCCTTTCCTTCTCTTTCTCCTTCGATAGACTCTTTCGCGGAGGGATTGGCGACTGATGTGTGGTCTTGTGGTGCGCTTTCTTCTGGTTGTGCCGTTCGCTCGTAGAAGCGGTCGAAACACTGGCGGAGTCGGAGTCCGTGTTATTACTGCTCGCAATACTTGTGACACTCGTCACATCACTGGTCAGCTGATTGGGTTTGGGAGGCAGTGGCGGAACGACATCCATTTGACGTCTGGGGTTGATAGCACTGGAGGGCACGCCCTGGAGAGCACTGACTTGAGAATTGCATATAATCTCCACTGTGTTAACCAAATCACTCCTATCAGCGGTCGGAGGCATCGGTGCCGGACGTGTCGGCATTTGCACTGTCGGTGCACTTCTTGCATTGTACGCACTGGTTGTCTGCTGCGCATTATTAGTGCCGGCCCTCTGCGCGGCCAAAGCAGCCACTGATGAAGCATAACTGGGCGGGTCAGTAGTGGGCACTTGCACTGCACTGCCATTGAAATCGTTACTATAAGGCGACACAACTGACACATATTGAGTCTCTTGCGGTTTGGGTGCCATATAAGGCGGAGGAGGAGGTGGGGGTGGAGGTTGACTTAGTGGCGGAGGCGGAGGGCTTTGGGGCACAACCGATGTCTCGCCACTCATCTGTTGGAACTGTTGTTTCTGCTGTTGCTGTTGCATAGCTGTTGCATAAGAGGGCGGAGGGTTTGCCGGATAACACTCCTGTAGTGTTGCCGCTCGACTGGTCGGCGGCTTCGGCACTGAGTTCAGGTATGGCGGAGGGGTTGACATCATTTGCGAACTGATGTTCAACTGATTGCTTGCGTTGGCATTACTCGAGTTCGGATAAGAAGGCGGCGGAACCGACGGTGGGATTGACTCTGATCGGGGCTGCGGTACGGCCGACGTGATTGGCGGAACAGTCGGTGCTATCGCTGTCTGGAGTAACGGCTTCTGGACTTTCTGACTCTTAACCGATTGCATAATCACTGGAGACTGAGATATGGCCTGTCGTGCAGTCCAGGCCTGAAGTGACGGCCGGTTGACGAGACTCGCACTCGACGGACAAGAAGTGGGCGTTAGTGACGAAGTGGACGTCGAAGAGGCCGGCGACAGCTTCTTGTGTAGGGCTTGCATATTGGCATTCAGTCCCTGCGGTGGGACAGACGCGTAATCGGAACTACTGCTGATTGTGGGCGTCGGCGACTGTCGGCCCGAACTGGAAGAGGCCGCGTAAGACGGGGGCGGGGAGTATATCGAATTGAAGCTAACAGGGCTTTGAGCGTAAGGGAGGTGTTGGTGTTGGGCTGCGATCGACGAGTTGGCGGTATTTGAGTTGGAGTTGGATGAGTACAGACCCATATTCTGCAACTGTTGGGCCAAATGATTGTTAATAACTCCTAAACTGGTCGCACAGTTAGTCACAGTTCTCGTAGCACTCGAGTGCCCGTTTATGAACGATATGGGACTCGTCCCTCTCTGAGGTGAGGAACTGGAGGCTGACGACGCATAACTGTATGCCTGGGCTCTGCTACTGACGTGCACCCCATTGGTTAGCACCGTATTGTTGGCACTGTTGGGTGACATTCGTTTCATAATGTGCTGTAACTGTTGGTGTAATGCAGACGGACTGCTCTGCACTGAGTTCGCACTGCTTTGCATGTTCTGCACCGGTAGTATCTGAGTACTCGAACTGCTCGACGGAGTAGGACTGGCCGAAAGCGGCGGCGGAGGCGGTGCTATACTGCCTCTCGGCGGAGGCAAAGGAGGCGGCGGTTCGCTCGTCAGGTAGCTGTTGGGGGAATTCCTTTTAGTCACCGAATGGTGATGGAAGTGCGGGTGATGGGGGTGTGGGTGCTGTTGGCCATTGTGGCCGGACGTGCCATTCGGGAGGCCGTGAACTGACGAGTGGTAATGAACTTCATTTAGTGGTAAACCATTGCTGTTGAGTATCCGGGGCGGGTCTGGAAGGAGTCGGTCCCGATGCAGGTTGGCTGCTATGCAACTGACACCCGGACTGTCCGATCGCGAAGAGGCGCCACAGGAAGAGCCGTTTGCAGTGGACTCGCGAGTCAACAGATTTTCGCCAACACTTGATTTGCGCAGAGATTTGATAGGAATTTGTCCGATAAGTGACGGGTTTTGGGCGCCGTTCGACTGAACACCAAATGCTGTGCCTCTGGTCTGCGATACAGAACCAGAGCCTTCATTGAGTAGGGACTGGCTTTTTAACTCCAATTTGTATTCCTTCGCCAATGAGTCCAAAGAGGACTCAAAACTCCTATCATTGCAAGTCTTCAGTAAATTAAGGGCCAATTCCTATAGAATCCAATGAATACAACAAACAAATGATTTATTAGTTTAAACATTAATAATATTTTGCAATAATTTTAAAGTTGTTTCAAACGGAACAGAATTTGTTTAATATTTTCTTTTTATAGATTAAGTTATTATAAGAACAAAAAAAATAATGAATTTTAACTCAAACTTCAGAAGAAAAAAAATGATTACAAAGTTTAAGGTTTGAAAATATGTTGAAACAAATGGATCAAAAAATATTGAGAAAAAAGAAACGAAAGGAACGGAAACATAAATTTTATCGAATGTAATGAAAGGCTGATTATTACGAGAATTGATAAATAGGTTCATAAGTCAACGTTTGAATTATTTGAAATGAGATGTGAAGAACCCAAACAGTGATTAACAATAGCATAACCAATAGCTAAACCAATACCAAAGTCAACATTCAGTAGTCAGTTATGTTTTGTCTATATTTTTAGATACTTTTTATTTTGTTTCCAACAAATTATTTCAATAAAAGAGGAAAACAACTCAATTATAAGAAGAAATATTTTTATATTCAATGCTATTAACTATTAATTGAGTGAATATTATGCATAATGTCATACATTTTTCTGTTATTAATAGAATTTCTGTTTTCAGAAGAATTCAGAACAACTTGTTTTAGGAGATGAAAGAAAAATAAGTTTTTATTTCTGTTATGAAATTCATTGGAGAAATATATCGAGAAAATAAGGAAATAGACGTTTCGGTGCAACAAAACAAAACTATCGACTGATTCACTCCGGAATTCAGTTTAATCTTAATTTAGAAATTCAATTACTCAGACTATAATCATAGGGAAGGGAAGGAAAGCAAAACAAAAGCCATTTATGTAACAAATCAATTATAGTCGACAACTATTCTGACTATTAATTAATTATTTGCTAAAGAATTCCGAATAAGTTCTAAGAAAAACAAAAAGAAAAGAAAAAAAACTTTTATATTTCATATATAAGGATATGAGAAATGGATAACAAAGTAAAATATGGATATAAGAGAGGGATAAACAGCAGAAAACAAAACAAACACTAAAATAAAGCGAATAACTGAGAGCTCGACCTAAAAATAATTGTCAGGTTTTATCAATTAGATTGCAATCGAATAAAGCAAAACAGGATTACATGTCATATACAGAGTATAGTCGTATTGCACAAGTGATTCATGCCTTTAGAGTTATGCGGATAAATAATAATAGCACTGATAGCGGTGGTGGTCACTGATCCCATCCGATTGGCATTCATTTCATAAAAAGCAGAGAATTTTTGGGCTCAACAACAATAATGAAATAAAAAAGCAGTGAATTATATACAGAGAAGTAATCATTAATAAAGAGAATTAAAGTCAAAAAAAATAGTGAAAACAATAAAAAAAAATATTGTATACAAAAAAAAAGTGAAACAAAAACTAGTGTTTAGAGCACACGAGTGAACCGGCATTTGACGTAACAAAACCATTGGAATTAATAATAAATTTTATACAATTTTCGAGTCAACAACAGTTAACTACTTATTTATTATTATTATTTTAAAGCCTAACATAAAAGTTACAATTTTTATACGAAAAAAACAAGTTTTTATGCGATATATCAGTTTTCGATTCAGACTTATCTCAAAAATTTATGGCTCAATGAGTTCACAAATAAGTTTTATTTCGCAAAAGGATTGGGAAAAAGGGAATTCGTGTTTATTTTTGTTCACAGAGTTTTTCATTAAAATATTTCTAAACTGAATCATATTTTTAACTGAAAATTTTCTCCAAGGGATCGAAGAATAAAAAAAACTATTTTAAGAGAAATTTCATTTTAAGAAACTTTTTGTTCGTTTGATTTTGTTATCCTCTTAAGTGGTGAGCACTGGAAGCAGTATTACGCGACCCAGAAGTGGGTTATCGTTATTCAGAAAATATAAGAGAAAATTAATTTAAAAATATATTAAAACAGAAAAGTAGTTAAAAATCATAGGAAAGTCGTATAATGAAGAGGTGGGCCAACAGAGAAAATACAATCGAAGCGAGTGATTGAAGACTGAATACATATTTTGTGAACAATTAGCTCTAATAGCATCAGAAGGTCTCTGTTTTGCTATACCAGTGCCTCCACTCCACTCCCCTTCCCTCGCATACTCTCTTTCCCTGACTCTGCAAACATTGGACAGCATATCAGAGCTCAGACTCCGAACTCAGTTATCCCTTATCTGCACATTCTTTGCTAATAAATTATTTGATTACATAAGAGAGAGAAAGAGAGGAATAAAAGTATAAATTACTTAATCGGATAAAACAGTCAAATATTTTCTCATTCAATACATTTCACATTCAATTTAGATATAATTTTATTTTGTCTCTAATCTGAGCCCTATTTATAAATTCAAATCAATTTCTAAATTAAATTCGATTCGAGCGGACGGTTCGACTGCTAATGGGATGGTGTGTATGCCTGTGCTGTACATCCAATAGTGCTGTTGATGGCGACAAAATGGCTAATTTCTAGTGCTGTTCATCACTATATGTATATATTTAATGCCTAAAAAGCGAATCAATCAAATAGATTAGGCTCAGCACTGGATGACAAGACAACTTGATTGAAATAAATTGCTCCGAGCTATCGGCACAGGCACAACATTTGCAACATTGGCAACATTGGCAGCCAACACACAACACTCAAGGACAAGGGGTCACTACAGCCCTGTGTGGATCAATGTGTGTACACTGTATACGATAGGCATTCGAGAGATACAAAAAATACTGGAGAGAGAGAGAGAGAGAGAGAGAGAGAGAGAGAGAGAGAGAGAGAGAGAGAGAGAGCACAGGGAGAGGGAGGGAGAGCTAACTTTTTTGCTAGCATTCAGTTCTTCTAATCGTAATTATAATGTATTGGAAGAGAAATTCTTTTTTGATAAGAATTATGAAATGATTTGAAGAAAGCAGAAAACAATTTGCATATTATGTTCGTTCGGAGCAAAAGAAGAAAAACGTTTTGTTCGGTAATTAATATTTATTATATGTATAAAAATGTTTGGCAGAATGTGTTGGCTGGAGTAACAGCTGGCAATTGGAGTGATATGGTATGCCTGGCCAACATACGAGCCCACATTCCATGCCATTCCATACCATACCATACCTCTCCACAGCACAGATCGTTTACAATGCTCTGCTCTTTGCTCTCATAGGGAAAATTCAAACCCAAATTGATTGCATGCAAAAGGAATGCGTATAAAAAAGTGATGGGATGGGAGGCACAGCACATACACAGCACATACAGACGCACTCACACACACAATACGCATAAATCTAAGCACAAATTCCGATCATATTTGAGTGTCTCATCTCATACGTTAAGGTTTGAGAAAAAGGGGCAGAGATTTCACTTTTCAATGTTAAGCAAAAAAACGATAAAAACTTTTTTATATTTAATATAAATTCCAAAACAGAACTCATTTTTATCCCTTCTATGGTTTGGTACCTCTTTTTGTGTGCAATTCTTGTGCAACAGATTATCAGAGCTTCGGGAACAGAGCAGAGCACTAGGAATGGGAGAGAGAAGAGTGAGATGGGATTGAAATTGTTGCTGCCTTTCCTATACGGAGACAAGATTTAGCAGAAGAAGAGAAAATGTTTGGACAAAATATTTGGCCAGAAGTGGAGGGAAAGAGAGTGAGAATGTTGTGCTGTTTTGTGCAGCAGTTGTTCGAAGGCATCAAAACCTAATCATTTGGAGATCACTCTCGAGTGTGAGACCAGTTGTGAGTCGTTTTGGAGGCCTTTTCTCTCAATCATAGTTTTCTCAAACATTTGCGATTTGGTCCCAAACAGAGCCACACATTCCTCATGTTATTTAGTGGTATTGTATTGTTAGGCCGTATGTCGTCCTTGCCTGAGGCTAACTGTGCCTATCGCACGAGCCAACAGAGCGGTCAACAGCCAATTGGCGGCTCAGATTACTGGCGGTATTGGTGCTGGAAATATGCACAGAGACATAGTTTTAAAGGGGAAACCACTGAGGGATGGCATACACACAGACGACGACTGACTCCGATTCCACGATTGCAGCAGTGCTGGGATAGCACTGATGGTCAAAATTATCCTTTTCTGTGCCAAAGCTAACATATTGCGAGTGCCGCCACTCAATGCCTCTACTCCTCAAGTCCTCCCATATTTGGTGCATAGCATAGGAGGACAAAGGCCAGCAGCAAAGGCCACCCCATGCTATCCCTGCGCCAGTCATTATCAAAACTGCATTTCTATTATTCCCTATATTTTTATGCCTTAAAAAATGTTTTCTGATTTTTCCGAATCACAACTGTTTGGCCCGTTTTGCCACAAGGGATGGGATGGGTGGGTGTGCCCCACAATATCTATAGAATCTTAACGTATAAATACAGTCTAAGCAAAGCATTTGGCCATTTAGAGCACAACTTTCGTTTAAATAGTCTTTTCTGACTATATTTTATGCACAAAAAATCTGCATTTGAATCAAACATATAATCAGGAAATTGAGGAAAAAATTTCCTAATTAGTCAACAGATGCTAAAAGTGGGGAACTTTTGCACAGAGAGAGAAAGAGACGAGTTTTGTAACGACACGACTCAATACATAGAAAGGAAAGGGACTGAAAGGAAAATAAAAATTATTCCGAACAATATTTTTGTAATGTATTAACGAATCGCAGAAATAAAATGAAGAAAAAAATAAATATTTTCTCCAAATAAGGTATCGAAACGATTAGGAAAGACTGAGAGAAAACTATTTTTTAGATTTATTTTCCTTTACATTACGTTAAGCTCAGAGACAGAGAATATTTAACGTTAATTAACGCATATTTCGACAACAGTTTCGGTGCTTTTAATATTAGCTTTCGGTAGGAATTCAGTTCAGCGAAACATTTTCGTGACGTTACGTAATATTGAACACCAATGCGAACGGTGTGTGTGTTGTGCCTGGATTTCAGTTAAAATTGTTGACACATTTTACAATTCAATGTCTTTTAAACAATAAGGAGTTAAGAGATCAGACGAGAGAAAAAAGCAGAGAAAACATTCAAATATTTATTCGATTGGAAAGTAATTAGAAATAAAAATAAGTTAACGAATGAACTCAAATATTAAATATAAAACAATTTGCGAAACAATTGGAATATAAATTGCAAACAAATTATGGGCTTTTGGGCAAAAGTGGGGTCCAGTGGCCGAACAAATAAAGGAGTGTTTGTTTTAGAGCTACAGTCAATAAATGATAATTATTTAGAGTAAAGGACTTTTAAATGATAGAAAGAAATGACAGGAATTTCAGTGTTTCCAAGCAATGGAAGGCAGAGAATGTTAGTTAAGCTGAATTCAGTTTCAGATATTCAGTTAAGTGGAGCGCAATTAAAGCTATTGATGCGAATAATACAGAATAATAGACTGTTTGGCGTATATATAAAAAATGTCATTTATGTGGAGGAATGTAATTAAGTTTGAATAATGCGTTCAAATGTATAGAATTATAATTCAATTAGTGTTACAATAAATATATGCACTTCAATGGCAATGCCTTTTGTAAAGAACTGCTTCTTATTATTCATTTTGAGCTCAATTATTAACAAAAACCAATTACTACTGAAACTAAAAAATCATATAAATTATAATATTTTTGAATCGAAAAAGCATTTTATATATAAATTCTTGTACTGAACGCCAAACACAAGACAAGACTAGAGAAAAGAGAGGGAAACGAAAGAACTTTCACATTATTATAAGCGAATCAAAAACTAATGGAATTTTTGTGGGAAATAAAGCTCTGATAGAGATATGAAAATTAAAGCAATTGTTTCAATAAGAGAGAGAGAAATGCCATTCATTAGAGTGAAATTCAGTTTTACTCTCCAAACGGAATCGACTTTTATGTTCAACACAATAGGCTATCATTTAATTTGGACTAAAAAAATGCTTTTCTGTTGTCATTGTTTCAGATCTAAGGAATGTCTAAATTAGTTTAATGTATAAAAATCTAATGGAAATACCACTACTATTAGGGGAACAGAGATTTCTGTATGTGATTAAGAACTCTATATAAACAGTGGAAAAATATTCAAATAAAAAAAATAAAATAAAATAACACACAAACGAAAAAAAACCCGAATCAAAGAGAATATATAACATTAGAGTTGAGCGAAAATATTATGCAAAAGACGTGAATCAGAAGAAAACTATTCAAAACATTTGACTTATTCTCAAATGAGAAGAGAAGAAAAAAAATTAGAGTTGAGTTAGTTTTTTGCAACAAAAGAGATGAAAAACACCATTAATTATGAGTGCATTCAATGCATTCAAATTTAGAGATACGAAAAACAGATTATTCATTGAAAGGCAGCGAAAAAGAAATATTTGAACTTAAAAAATACGAACAAAAAAATTATTTTAAGAGAAAAAAGAGTACAAACAATGTTTGGACAAATAGTTTGCACTTTGACTACAAAATGCTTTTTATTATTATATAATTTCTTCTCAATAAATACGACACAAAATATTCCTTATAATAATACTGATGTTTAGGTTTTAGGAAAAATTTTTTTAATCAGTGAATAACTTGAGTTATGAGCGATAAGAGCGGAGAGAGAGAGGAAGGGGAGCCCAGATATCAATTGCAGTCAAACATTGAGAAACTCAAACAACACTTAATTGATATTTGACTTAAAAAAAATTCTCTTTTCTGTAGACTTATTGGGAACGAACAGAATTGACAAACAAACAGAAAAATAATCATTTTTGGAATTTTGTACTTTTGTTGTCATTCATTAATTGCTATTTAAATAGAGCTCAAAATTATAGACAAAAAAAGTCCCAAAAATGCTTTTAAAAGAAGAGAAAAAACACTTATATCTGAAATAATTGGTTAAAAAATGCAATGAAAGGAATGTAAAGCAAAGCCATTAATAATTAATTGAACGAAGAATTCAGACGAAAAAAGTTGTGAAGTTATGCAATAAATTAGAAAAAATTATCGTTTGTTAGTTGAGAATAGTTTTCAACTATAAAATAGGATATATTTCGCCACAACTGAAAGGCCAACAAAAACTAAATGACATTCTTTTGAGCGTAAAAATCAATGCAATAAATGTGAACTAAAATTATCTAAAATATTATTGAATTATGACTTCAAACGGAATAGATATTTAAGTGACGACAATAACACTAAACACATACCAAAGGGTAGAGTAGAGTGAGATTTGAAATAAAAAAAATATTATATAAAAAATATATTATTATTGAAAGTGTTATTTGATTTAGCAATCAATCAATCATTGAGTTATGCATATATGAAATGTGAGACGAAATTCATTACTCATTAAACAAATATTATATTTAAAGTGAAAACAATTTCCAAATAAAAAAAATCAAACAAAACGGCACTCAAATAAAGTGCACAAAAATTTAGATCAAATTAACTGTAAATATAGAAAAAAAATAGAATAAAAACAAAAAACAATAGAAAATCAAAAAGAGTCTGAAAATACCTCAGAATATCCATTGGATATGAGAATAGTTAAGAGTAACTGCTGTCGGGTCAGCAGATCTTTATTATCGACGGCCGAGTAGTTAGAGCTGACCGAACTGCCGATGCCTGACGTCTGTCCGGGCGAAGAACTGGAATCACTAGTACTGCTGGCACTACTGGTCGGCCGCTCGTTGTTGGCGAACGGCTGTAAACTAATCCGAATCTCTTGGAGCGCCTTCTCCCGGGCCGCTCGAGCCGATGACTTACTGGGCGGTTGAACACAATTACTACTACTGACCGCACGACTGTTGGCCGCCGTCGCCGACGAACCGCCAGTCGTACAGCTATTGGTTTGTACGCCATTCAGATGTGGGGCCGACGTGTGATCGTAACCAATGATGCCATTTGTGGCCAACTGTTGGATAACTGGAAGAATGGCATCAGTTGTTTGCGAATCAATTATATTCCTCTGATTGGAGACAATTGTGCTGTTGTTCGGGTTCGTAGTGTTACTACTGCTGCCACCAATTGTGCCGGTGGCTGTCGGCAAACCAATTATCTGAACATCTGTTCCACACAAATGACAAAACAATCAAAATTATAATAATTGACAAAAATTACAAAAAATATGTATAACTTATCAAACAATAGACATATTTTCGATTCTCATAACTATTGTATAGATTTGTAACAAAAAAATGTTAACAAAAAGAGAGATATTTTGCTCTAAATCTGTAATCAATTGAATATAAAATATTTTTCTCTCATTATGTAGTCCTTGAGTTACATCTAATTGTCATTTGAGAGCCATTTCTCTCACATTTCAATTATGGGATTAATTAGTCATCGAATAAAACGATTGAATTTCAGTAAAAATATATCAGAAATAAGATTAAAGAGAAGAAGAAAATGCAGATAAGCTCAGGAATTGAATTGAATTAATTGCAAACCTTTTGTCATATTATTAATAATAAATATTTAATCAATTCTCTAAACATCTTCTCTTCGTATCCTCTCTTCGTTTGGTTCCGTTGTCTTCGGTTTCAATTAACAGATTAGTTGTGAAAAACCAAATCCAAAGCAAAACCATTAAAACAATCGATCGATTCGTTTAGTATTTAAACTTCAAATCCAATCAATTATTCAATTAATTAATTAATCGCTTCTTATAGTAAAGACTTCATTATTCTTCTGGATATCGATATTTCCAATCATTTGATCCAAAAATCCGATTTAGAAATGCTTTACGAAATACGCGTCGAATACAAGCGAATCAATCGTTTGAATCGTTTCAATACATCTCTTCATTCGTTGTTATTATAATAATTAGTATTTATTTCAATATTCAATACTCAATACTATTCATACGTATAGACCGATAGACCGATTGATTAATGAAAATATCGTTAAATATATATATAAATAGACTTCAATCAAATCGCTTGTAATTAATATCAATCAAAATATTTGTTATATTATATCCGCGAAAATCGTTGTATTTATTACCCAAACAATTAATTTAATTATTAATATATTATCACAACTCGAGAGGCACTCAATTAGGTATGAAATTAAAAAAATAACTGAAAAAACAAAAAAACTAATAAACAAATGAATAGATGGGATGAGAGACGAGTAAATCGATTGACAGATCAAAACCAAAATCAAAAGTCAAATAAAGTCCGAAAATATTGAAATCAGATTTATATCGCATAATACGAGTGATAGTTATCGACAGAAAACAAAACCAAAACACAAAACAAATAACTATTTTCTTCCATAAAACCAAGCACCCGCATACTTGTCAGTATACTGACAGTATGCTTTCATAATTAATCTGTGTATAAACCAGTTCATAGAGTCAGACAAATAAGATATTACTAATAATATGAGGTTTGAGTGCGAATAACATAGAAATGACTTCTAATGAATCATTTATTCAATTGACTTGACTCACAAAAACTCTAATTATTAGTTTGTTTGCAAACAATACTTAATTAGTAATAGTTATCTTGGATATGCGTGATCTTGAGCTAAGAAGTTCATATGCTTTTGGCATAAATTTCAACTTGCTTTTTAAAACTATTTTTGAACCCTGCGGTCCGCTGATCAAAACTAAATAAAAGGGGCACTGAATGTGAAAATGTTAGACTTGTGTGCAATCGGTGATCCACTCAATGGTTTGAATGGTTTGTTTGACTCAATTATTTTTAAACTCAAAACTTATGCCAAAGAAAGGAAATCTTCTTAACGAGAGATAAATTAGTGAAACAAAAACTTTTGGATGTGTTTAGACATGAGATCCACTTTTGTTTCTAACTTATACTCATTTATACTATATTTAAAATTTCATTGAAAGTCAGCCCAAAACAGAGATTAGTTATGAAATCTATATTCTCGTAGTCTTGAGTTGTTTACTCTTACCAGGAATTTGAGTGATCATTGAGTACACAGAACATAAACAAGACTAAGCACTATTATGTCAACTCCACTCTAATAAAAACGCTCCAGATTAATTATTGCAACTTAATAAGAGTTACTAAAGAATGAAATAATTAGAACTTCTTTATTCGTCCTTTACAGTAGTAATCAAGCAGAAATTAACAATTAATTGAAACTACCTATACTAATTTAATTCAGGCATAAGATAACAGAGTGCCGTCCACATCATTATGTCGCTTGCTTAATTCATTCTATTGTTCTAAATGTGCTTGAATTTCACTGTTGATGAAGACACGAATAAAGAAAACTCCTTGCTAATTATAAACTGACTTCTACATGGCTAATTCCTCCTCTAGTCTTAGAGTTTGAACTTTTCCTATACCTTATTTTCTGTTGGAGAGGAGATCCTCATGAGTCATGACCGAATCTATACACTCCCTTTTTAGAAAGTGGTGCTTAAGTGTTAACGTCTTAACGTTTAATTGGAACTCAAACAGTAGACTCAAACGGCTATAAAAGTAGCGAACAATCGATTTCGAAGTTATCCTTATTTGAAATTTCACACAATATTATGAAAAAGTTATACTTTTTGTGAGAAGAGACCGATTTTTAAACAAACAGATCAATAGATTCGAATCCAACGAGAGTTATGTCAGCAAAAGGAGACTGTTCTAAGTCAAGGACAGGACCGGAGCACCGGTTTTCAGTTTGAATTAGCAAAAGGAGACTTGAGTTTAGAGTTAGAGTTAGTCTAAGAGTTAGAACAGTTTGCTTTCTGGAGTCAACACTTTCCAGTGATAGCACAAGTTGTTGCCCTAATATTGTGTACCACAACTCTCTACAGTATCTTACACTGTACTACCCTGTAGTGTATAATCAGCACTCTTTATGCCTGTTCTCCGTATGCTCTCTGTTCTCCCTTTCACACGAGTTTTTGCTAAGTTTTGAGGCAAAGAATGAAAACATTGAAGTGAACTGAAGTTGTTTTTTCATTTGGCAGTTCGCCTGCATTTTTAAATAGTACTGAACACCAGAAAAGTGAACACAAGTGAACATTATTGAAATTCATGCCAGTCTAGTGTGGGCTCATCTGAGTTATCTAACCAACTAAATCATCTCTACGTCTTTCTAACCAATTACACGATTATTGCAAATATAAAAATATTGCAATTTTCAGCTACTCTTCACTTCATTATTGTCAATAAGTTTTGAAGAAAACTTTTTGTTTGCTTTTATTCAATTATTTGTATTTAAAGTTTAAACTCAAACATATTTAAAAAGACATTGATATAGAAATTGGGCTCAAATTTATTTATACACTCACTCTGTCTAATGGTCTAATGGAAGATCAATTCTAGTGATAAGAACGATAAGAATTATTGTATAATCTAATTGAATGACTCGTATTCTCACTTATTTTATTTGTTAACTAATATTTGCAAACACTTTAAAAGTATAGCAAATAAACACTAATATTAGGAAACAAAGCGATTATTAATAATTAAAGTCTGGATTCGTTGTGAAAAAGTTTAAATGAATTCGCACTAAAATTACCGGTACTTAAGTGTCTGCACAACTTAATTAACGTAAGTATTTTTTAAATAATTATAATCAAGATAAGTTCAATAATTTTTTAATAATAATTATTATTATTAATTAATAATATATATAATAATTAATTTATATATATTTATAAAACAAAACTGACATAACATATAGATTGCGCTTTAGATTAATTAAATTAATGTAAAATATTTGATAAATTGTTTTAATGTGTTCTTTAAATTAACCCGAATAGAAATGAATTTGATAAAACATGCATGCTTGCTTTCAAACAAGTTCTCATTTGAATGAACCATTAGCTGAACTTTGATTTGAATATCAACTAAAATATTCAGTTTTTTAACATTCTATCAAATATTCTGATAATTTTTCTGAGCCTTCGCCCACTTCTTCACAATCTGTTAAATCCTATTAAGTTCGAGACGTTATTAGAGAATAGAGACTATGTTTGCAGTCAATAAATATTATGTTTATTAGTATCTAACAATTGATCAAGATACTGTATATACCAAACACAGGCAGCAGTTATTGTACAGTATATCATATTCAGTTGAATTGCTAGCTTTGTATTCAACTACAGTATAACTCACTATTAATTCAATAAACTTTGGTATTTGACTAATAAACTCAATTTAATTAATTGTGGAACTGATTAAAAGTGTGGTTCAAACTGATTCAGAATCGCTTAAAACTCAATCAAAATACATATTATTGCAAATATTATTGAAATAATGTTTATTTAATTAATAAATTACTCTAATTGTAAGTAAATATCAAATTACTATCGATTCTAAGCTATGTCTGAAATTCTCTCCTTTTAATAGATAAACACTTTTGGAGTATATATTTCACTCTTTAATCTATCTTTCCTTAAAGGGAAAGGAAATAACAACATATTGTATGCATTATATCATTTAATTCATCAAAACTATTAATTTATTTCAATTGTTCTAACAATTCGTTCCAAACTCTTATAAAGTATTTGAAATGAAAATAGCATTACATTAAGGAATATAGAGTAGACATACAGTAATAAAAGTGTATTTGCATTCAATTCGGGCCACTCTTTAATTAGTATTTGTATTAATATAAATATAATAAATAATGTACTGGTACATTGCAGAAGTTAGGGCAGGTGTTGTGAACAGCGAAAAATGATACCAACCAAATAGAAACAAAGAAAATATATATTTTTCATTTTGATTAATCTCAATAGCAATCTGTGTATGAAATTCATCTAAAATTAGTTCAAATATTGTTTAAACTAATTTAGAAAACATTTTTCAGCTCATTCTTCTAATTAGACTTTTTTTGTTAACAATTGTGTGAATACACGTGAATGCGATTCTATTGTATTCCCAAATATTGTATCTTATCTTTAGAAGAATTTTGTTAACCATTTAAGACTTAATTTTATAATTTCTTTATTATAAGAATTTCTCTTTTTTATTGTGATTCTAACCAAAGATTTCATATTTACTGTGCATTGCATTAAAGGCCGAATGGGTTTGAATTTATATGCAATGAAAAATAAACTTCTTATCTAAGGATACGTTAATTCTGATAAAAATGTTCAGCTCTTAAGTTGGTTACGAAGCAACTGATTATCATATATCAGAAACAATTCATTTTTTATTAAGATTTATAAAATCGGCACTCATTTCAGTATTTGTATTGCATTTATTAATAACAGACAGAGTTATGGAAAATATATTGCACGCCAGGGATAGGGTCGGAGTCGAGGACTTTATTCTGTTGGAGAACTATACCGACCAAGATGCTTTCATCGATAATCTTAGGAAGAGATTCAAAGAAAACTTGATTTATGTGAGTCTGAACTCTATTACTGTATATTTGGCTTTTGTTAACCTTTTATATAAATATTTATTCATTCAATCCATTACCGAATCAGACATTCATCGGACAAGTTTTGGTTTCGGTTAATCCGTATAAGAATTTAAACATTTATTCCAATGAATTCATAGAACAGTATAGAAATGTCAATCTCTATGAACTGCCGCCTCATATGTGAGTCGAGACTCGTTTTGAAATATTTTTGTTTAATTATTAGCTTTGAATATAACTTAATATCATTTGAATGAATACACATTTGTCTTAGTTTTGCCATTTCTGACGTCTCATACCGTCTGATGCGAGAGGAAAGTAGGGATCAATGTATTCTGATAGCCGGTGAAAGTGGTTCGGGTAAGACCGAGGCGTCCAAAAAGATTCTGCACTACTTGGCCGCCGCCAGTCATCACAACCCGACGGTCGAGAGCGTCAAAGACAAACTGCTTTTGTCGAACCCAGTTCTGGAAGCGTTCGGAAACGCAAAGACTAATCGCAACGACAACTCGAGTCGATTCGGCAAATATATGGACATTGAGTTCGATTACTTGGGATCCCCTCTCGGGGGCCATATATTCAACTATTTATTAGAGAAGTCAAGAGTTATTCATCAGAACAAAGGCGAACGAAATTTCCATATATTCTATCAGTTAGTCAACGGCGCCGACGACCAGACACTAACGCAACTGTTCCTCAGACGCGACCCTCAGAGCTATTTCTATCTAAATCAAGGCGACAGCGAAGAGATCAGTGGTATTGACGACTCGGCTCAGTTCAATGTAGTGAAGAATGCGTTCAAAGTATTCGATTTCGAGGCCAACGAAGAGCTGACTATACTTTCAATCGTCGCTTCGGTACTACATATGGGAAACACAGGCTTTTACGAAGAGAACGGAGAAGTCTTCTTCTCTCAGTACAGAACTGTTGCCCATATTTGCAAACTATTGGACTGCTCTGAAGAGCTGCTCAAACAGGCGTTCATCAATCGGACCATTGAGGCCAGGGGTGAGTCAGTCAGCACCCCATTGACCAGAGATCAGGCCATTTACGCGAGAGACGCGTTGGCCAAAGCGGTATACGAGCGTCTGTTCTCGTGGTTGGTC
This sequence comes from Eueremaeus valkanovi, assembly GCA_034693305.1. Lineage (NCBI taxonomy): Eukaryota > Metazoa > Arthropoda > Arachnida > Sarcoptiformes > Eremaeidae > Eueremaeus > Eueremaeus valkanovi. The sequence continues at coordinate 22,242 of JAQIWA010000108.1, read as the reverse complement.
ACCAAATTGAATACTTCGCTCGAAAACAAAAGGAATAAATCGCGCAAAACATTAATGGGTTTGTTAGACATCTATGGGTTCGAGATCTTTGAGCGAAACAGTTTCGAACAATTCTGTATAAACTATTGCAACGAAAAACTTCAACAACTGTTCATTGAATTAACCCTGAAATCAGAACAGGAAGAGTATCGACGCGAAGAAATTGAGGTTAAGTCAGGCATAACTTGATTGATATGAAAAAGTTATATTAATCACTGATTATTACTGTTTGTCACACTTATGGCCATACAGTGGGAACCGGTCGAGTACTTCAATAATCGCATTATCTGTGATCTGATCGAAGAGCGACACAAAGGAATCATTGCTCTCTTGGGTTAGTACTACTGTTACAGTCCCACTACAAGTCCCAAACAATTGCACTTTTGTTGCATTGAAGGCAATCAATGACTTTTATAATAAGCTTTTTTGTCATTCAATCAGATGAGGAGTGTCTTAGACCCGGAGAGGCGACCGATGAGACCTTTTTAGAGAAGCTGGAGCTCAATGTTGGCACTCATCCCCACTTCTGCGCCCATAATATCGCTGATAATAAAACGAAGAAAATTATCGACAGAAATGTAAGCTATTATTGAATACTATTCAATGATTGTATTGTTTTGTATTCACTGATTGCTTGTTCATTGACACGACTGGCCAGCAATTCCGTCTCAGCCATTACGCGGGAGAAGTGGTCTATAATATCGAAGGCTTTTTGGATAAGAACAATGATTTGCTTTATCGCGATCTGAAGCGAGCTATGAGTTCGTCAAACAATGCTATCATTCAAGAGGTCTTTCCCCAAAATGAAGTCAACAGTAAGAAGAGGCCGACCACTGCCGGCACACAATTCAAGAATAGCTTAGCCAAACTGATGATTACACTACAATCGAAAGAGCCCTGGTATGTCAGGTGCATCAAACCCAATGACCACAAAATGCCCAATAATTTGGACGAACAAGTGGTCAAACATCAGGTCAAGTATTTGGGTCTAATCGAGAACTTGAGAGTCAGAAGAGCGGGATTTGCGTACAGACGTAATTATGAGGCATTCCTACACCGATATAAGTCGCTCTGTCCCCAGACTTGGCCACATTATGCCGGAAGGGCTAAAGAAGGCGTTCAAGTGTTGGTCAATCACTTGCATTACGCTTCAGACGAGTACCGAATGGGAAAAACCAAACTATTTATTCGATTTCCTCGAACTCTATTCAATACTGAGGACTCATTCCAGAAGAAAAAGCATGATTTGGCGGCTATTATTCAGGCGCAGGTCAAAGGTCGCCAACAAAGGAAGCGCTACGAAAGGATGAGAACCGCTGTCACAGTAATCGCAAGTTATTGGCGACGATATCAAGCAATGCGACTCTTGGCCAGAAGACGAGTGGCCGCACATATAATCCGCACATTTATTAAGGGATTCATTACTCGAAACGAACCCGAAAATGATTGCAATCGTTCAGTAAGTCTGTTCAGTATTCAGTATTGCATTATTCAAACCAATATTTTCGCATTAGTTCGTTAGGAACGTGAGGTCAGAATGGCTGAGAAGACTGGTCAAACAATTGCCACGAACTGTGCTGGTTAAGTCCTGGCCTAACCCACCCACATGTTGTCGAGAAGTAAGTCATTAATAATAATTGTTGTCATAATTATTGACAAATTATTGATCAATGGTTTGAATAGGCATCAGAACTGTTGCGACCATTGCATCAGAGATGGCTCGTAAGGAAATACGTCCGAAGTATGACTCCAGAGAGGAAACGACTGATGGAGGAGAAAGTGGTGGCCGAAGAGCTGTTCCAAAATAAAAAGGCGAGCTATGAGTCCAGTATTCCTCAAATGTTTAGAGAAAACCGATTAAGTAATTGATTTACGAATTGCTTTAATAATAATGGTTTGAGTTTTGAATAATTTTGAAATCTTTTCGATTCAGACAATGAATTGGAAACTAATAGAAGAAATATATTCGAAACAAAGCACAGAAGAGGTGATGAAAAGACCATTTATTGTCTGCAAGTCGTGAAGTTCGACCGACACGGGTATAAGCAAAGGTCCCGAATATTATTGCTCACGAATTCAGCCATTTATTTGCTGAACGACAAGGATATGAAACCTAAACACCGATTGCCCTATAAATCGATATCAGCTATAGTTACCAGTGATTTGTCGGACGGAATACTGATTATTAGAATTCCATCCGAACTAAAACAGGACAAAGTATGCAAACAATGACCCGGATTATAGACCCAAATGAAATATTTATATTAATTATATATCGATTTTGTATTAATTTAATCAAAATTATTGCAAATTGTATTGAATTAAAGGGCGATTTGATTCTTGACTGTCGCCAGCATTTGATCGAAGCCGTGACCAAAATCATGATTATGATCAAGGATAATGAGAAGCTTAATGTTGTCAGCGCCGGCAGGTATTCATTGAATGATTCTGTAAACGACACCCAACACTGTATGACTGACTTTCCTATTGTTTTAAAGTATAACCGATTTGACGGCTGACGGAAAAGTGGGTAAAATTCAAATATCGTTCAATAAAGGGGTGGAAAACGGAGTAATCAAACGAAAAGATGGAATATTACAAGTCGTATGTCGTCTCTCATGAAGTGGGATAACCAGACAGAAGCTAAGCCCAGATTAGATCTGAACAGTTATCCCAATTCGTGCCACTATTTTAATACAAAAACAATACTTATTTATGAATTCTTTCTTTAATACCAGAACTCAGTTTCGCCGTAAGAAAGCACCAGAAATCTAGTCTAAGCCCTCAGTAGAGGACAGGCGCCCGAAGTGCCAAATATTACTAATTTTGAAAAATGAATAACAAATACATTTTGTATGCATTCCAGAAGTGATAAAAGACTTAATTTTTATTAATTTGAAGAAAAATTAAAACATTTTAACAATAATTTAGTTTTGAAACAAAGAATATTAGAATATATTTACATAAAGTGTGCCTTAAATTGCCTTAATTTTACAATTCATGTCATTATTAATACTAAGGATTAAAATGAATTCAAACTAAGATTTATCGCAAATAATAGTCTATTATTGTGGAAAAGGCGGCGAAACCGGCGGCGCCTATAATGCCTCCCTTCAGGCCAGCTATGGATTACCGAGAGTTAAGTCAAGTATTGGACAAAGAGGACACTAACCTCTGAGGCCAATGAGCCCTCCGGTGACGCCCCCAGACATGGTTCCATTCTTCCAATCAGTCTTTCCTCTGTACTGTTGGCCACAATAAACACAATTATAGTCACAATTAGTGATTGAATATTCAAATGACTGAATGACTGATCAAATTGACTACCGATTCGATGGAGCACTCGATGGCGGCGAACATAGCGCCCAAAATGGCGAAGTTCTTCGCGTATGACATAGTCTTGAGTTTCATATCTTTGAGCACTTGTTTCACAGTTTGGGTTTCAGTCTGTGTTCCGGCCGTCAGATCGGGTCCAACACTGGCGGAGAACAGACCGATAGCGGCGCCCAAACCAAAGCCCATAACACAACTGAGCCCTGTCTTGAAGGCACAGCTCTCGAACACCCTTTCGACCATCCGTTCCTCTTTGGTCTTGAATGGCTGTCCGCCCAAAGTCATGGGAACCAACATATTGTCCCGTTTTCTCCGATTGGGACCAATGAGCGCATCCCTGAGTTCACTGAAAAGTATGACATTCTCTCCGTTCATATTCTCACTGCTATTATCACTCATTCTATGGCTTTATTTCACTTAAATTCTGTACAAAATATATATTAATTTAGCTTTAATTCAATTCAAGTATAACTCGATTTAATTGAAGTATTTTAAACGTAAAGCAAAACAATATTCACTGAAAACATGTGACAAAACTTCAAATCAAAACATTGTAAGCCTTGCAGTGAAGTCGAGCCATAGATGGAGTCATAGGTTTCAGAGCCCAATCCTGTGTTCTATTGAGTTCTGCAAACATCGGTCTATGCTTTCTATGCCTTATATTCAGTACATCTGTATATCTCTTCTACAGTCAAATCCACGAATAAATGACCAAATTTTTAACGTATTCTCAATATTAAGAAAAACTGAAGAATCGTTTATACTTGAAATTGAATTGTGTTGCCATAGTTACCAATGCTTAAGCCTGGATGATGTGTTCGAGGTTTGTCTGTATAGATAGTATAGACAGCCATCCAATTGTGTTCATAGACTGAACTTTATATTCGCTTATATTCTGCGACAAAAGGTCTCTGTTTTAGGTCTCATCACATCATTGAGTGACTGAATTCGTGATCCAATTCCTGTCTGTCTCTCTGTGTATAGCATATGAACAGCGATTCTTATGAGCGGTATTTGGCCTTTTGTCGACACAAGTGATGTTATTATTCCTCCTGAATGTTGAGCCAATCACATGGCCTGAACATAGTTAACACATTCAATATATTCAATACATTCAATACGTTTAGAGTATTATATGTTTTAATACTAAATATTCATTGAATTTATTAATACTATTAATACTGTTATTACTATTAATAGCATTGAATTGATTGCAAAACTATTGTTATTTTGTTTTCTTTTTCTCTTTACTTACGAAACACTATTTGACTATACATTCAATGGATTTAATTCTGTTATAAATTCTGCTCAAAAAACGATTGGATTATAAATAAAAATATAATTATTATTAATATTAAGTTTAAATCGATTTTAATAAGAGTTTAATCAAAAGAGAAAGAGAGAGATGAGTCCCGAAGTGGAGAAGAAGGACAGAATCGTCTATAAGCTCGTTCTGACCGGTGGTATGTATCCAATTCACTCACACTTTCCTCCCTTTCCTCCCATTCCCCCCAATTCTCTCTCAATAATTATATTCTTTAAAATTATTTGTTATTTAATTCATATTTCAATTGAATACGAATTTCTGAAACCAAAGGATTATTATTGCTATGAATTGAATGATCTGTTGATTGAGTATAGAATCTGTAATCAAATGAGTTCGGGTCAGTTCGGGTCAGTTTTGTTGCAAACAATTGAAGCTCTTATACAATAGACCGCTATTTTAGATACTCTACTCAATACTCATTGAATGAATTGAATGAATATTAATATGAATTACAAATGAATTGTAAGAACTATCAGAATATTGATCAATGAAACTATGAATTGATGTCCAGCACAGTTATACTCTGCAATAATTAACTATACTGTATAAACTGTATGAGTATATGAATACAATACTATTTATATACTTATAAATCTCTATATATTATTAATTGACTGAATTCTATTTGAATTGAGCTGACTGTCCCAAATAACTGTCCCAGGGCAACACAGGGTAACTTGAATTAAGCTTAAATGTCATTGTATTGGTAGTGCATTGAAAATAAGGTCACTGTTTATTGTGAGCAATGAATATAAGTTAACATAAAGTATAGAATTTGTCAATAAATTGTGAATCTATTCGTCGATTCATTTGTGAAGTCATTATTTGAGAATAATTTCGATGAATTTGATTACAATTTTTAGTTCTGAATGAATGACTCGCGTGAATGCAATCCATTAATAATATGCAGTCATTTGACTGAAGCCATCAATTTCTGGCAATCATTTCTCTGATTAAAAGATAATAAATTGTATTTTAATTCTATATTATTCGACATTTTATTCAATCAAACAATAATTTTACATTACAACCAAGTGTACAGAAAAGGATTCGGGTGCATTTCAATATCATATGCAATTCCGAAAATGCTAACTGTGCCCTTTGCACAAATACATTGATCAGAAGTTCTGATTCATAACCTACTCATTGAATAATAGAATAATTTATTTATGAAAATCAAAATTATTTTTTCAAAAATAAAATAAGGTATAAGACGAGGGATTTTGAAGGATTTCAAAGCAAATACCCTTGAATTACAAGATTAACAAAATATCTTAGAATTTGGAAAATGAGATTTGTCTGCTAATTAACTACTGTACCAGGGAAGTTTGCGAATAATCAACGATTTTAGCAAGAATGATTATTGATTGCCCCAAATCTTGGCTTTTCTGCGTCTCTGAAGTATCTATTTATTAAATAAACTTAATGTTCAGATATTGAGAAAGGTGAAATGTGTGAAACTATTCTTTGTCAGATTTCTTTTGTTGCACCCAACCATCCAAACCCCATGTATTGATAATCTCTTCGAACCAATTGTCGAAACAGTCGTTTCATTTCAATCAAAACTTATTATTGACTGAAATATTGATTACTTTTATTGCTATAAATTCTATTCGTAATGATGTCTGAAATGTTAAAATGGATTAATTGATGTTTAGGTCCGTGCAGTGGGAAGACGACAGGACAGGCAAGACTTTGCACTTTCTTCGAGAATATTGGTTGGAAAGTAAGTCAATTAACTTGAAGTCGGATTCATTTAAAACATTTTCGTAAATCATTTTATGTCAACATTTTTTTTTTGGAAAATTTTTGTTTTAATTTATATTTCGATTTTCTTTCTTTGATTTTCTCAATAAAAAGTTATCTGTCTTATGATCTGGTAAAATAACTTTCTCTCAAAAAGTTTTGTAATTACGTAGGATATGGTTCGCAACACATCATTAAATTTCAGTTCAATCCCAAATCAAAACGTGTTTCCAATAAATATCTCTTATTTTATATTTTATAAAATGTTTAGAATTCTAATTGAAATTAATTTTTATTTAAAGCGAAGACTGTTTAGTAAATTCATTAATAAATGTTTTGCTTTAATCCGATTGTTGGTAACAAATGTTTGAGTCTATTATTGTTTCTATAACTCAGATCTCAATTAATAATTTTAAATAAAGTCTCATATTTTGAGTGTCGGATATTCGATCCAATCGGATAGGGAGTACTTTAGGGATGTGCAAGCTTCAAAAAGTCAGGGGTTGTTTTGGAAATTTGTTACGAAATTGATTGGGCACTAAACTCAACAGATTTGGGCCGCAATTTTTCACCAAACCTAGGGTATCAAAAATCATCGGAAATCGGCCACTTTAAAATGACCATTTCAAAACTCAGGGGGTATTTTGTCTATACTCCCTTGCACATCCCTAGAGTACTTGATTTGTCCGGTTTTCAAGCATACAATCCTTTCTTTCGATCATTTTATTGGCATTTATTCGTTTCAATAAAACATTTAAATATTTCTAATGAATCGCTTGTTTTAGACATTCAAACCATAGACTCATTAATTGCAATAAGAGATCACAAGTCTGTCACACATTCGCTGTTAGACATTGAATACGAAATCAATTTTCATAGACAGCCGGCTCATTGACATCAATGCATGTGATTTATATGGAAATAACTATTTCATGAAATACCTGTGCACTTAATTTTAGATTTCTGCCAAAGATTTTTGGCGCCAAATAAATGAGTGAAAATTGTGCAAAGGTGCCGGTTCAAGGTATTCTCAAATGTCTTCTGGCTAACCACTCTCTTGACTATCTCCAACACTAATGCATTAAAAATGTTTTCTTTTCTTTACGTATAAATCAAATGATAAATATTGGAAAAAAGGAAATAAATATAAAATCTATTTCTATTGAAATTAATCATTGAATAAAAACATTGAAACTAAAAAAGCACTAAAAGCTCATTCAAATCGAGAAAGCATTTGAGAATTATTAATAAATTTTTATGAGTTTTGTTTCAATATTTGTCTATTGTTTTCACAAATATCTGTCAAATATTCTTCAAAAGTGAATAAATTCATTGCTTTTTATATAATATTTATGATTATTCGTTAGAAATCTTCTTGTTTTGTGTCAATTCACTTCTTAAAAGATTTTCTTGTTTTGCAAATCTTATGACAAATAAAAGTATATAAATTCGGAAAAAATGATAAAAATATATTGATTTAGCGCTTAATTTGATTCACAGGTTTATCGCGTACCTGAGACGGCGACCACGTTATTCAGGTTTGCTTTCATTGCCTTTCATTGCTTTTCAATAGTTTATCAAAAGTTTTGTCAATCATATCATTCATTTGTATTGATTGTTATGCAATAGACTGCACAGTACTGTATATACAGTAACAACTAATAAGTTTGTAATCCTTTTGTGTTCTCAAATTGTTTCTCAAATTCAATCTTCTTTATCGATCCAATCCTTTCATTGAACTCTTACCCCACCAGTGGTGGCGTCCGTTTTCCAGATCTCAACTCTGAAGAAGGTCTGAAAAATTAAAATATTTTCTTAAATAAGTTTTCAATAAATAGTAGACTTTTTGCTCATTCGCTGAATAGCCGACAAATTTCAAGAGAATCTGATAAAAGTGATGATTGCAACCGAAGCCACTTTCTTCGATTTGGCCGACTCTTGCAGATCCAATTGTCTGGTCATCTGCGACCGCGGTATTATGGATGCGGGCGCCTGTCAGTCCTCTTTCATTATTTGTCTCAATCTTTTGTATTGTATTTTAGATTTTAAGAGTATTTTTCCCCAAAGATATGTCCAAAGAGTCGTGGGATCGGGTCCTCAAAATCAATGGTTGGAATGCCGTCGAACTGCGCGATAATCGATACAATCAAGTGATTCATTTGATAACAGCGGCCAACGGCGCCGAACCCTACTATAACATTGAGGATAACCCGTGTCGTACTGAAGGTCTGGAATTAGCGCGACAGCTCGACAAGGCTACCATAGAGGCCTGGGTTGGGCACCCGTATATCGATGTAATCGATAACTCAACTGATTTCGACACAAAATTGCGGCGAATGATAGCTGTAATCAATTGAATGCTTATTACAAACAAATCCTTTATTTGAATCCAATTTCTTGTTATTTAAACCCATTTTCTAACCAATAGAATGTCTGCCGTCGTATTGGTATCGATGCGGGCGACCGACTGGCCTCCACGAGTCGCAAAATCAAGTTTCTCATCGCGTCATTACCTCCCGACACGTCCTTCCCTTCATTCCAAGATTTCGATGTCATCCACGACTACCTGACCTCTTCGAACCCCAAAATTCAGTCCCGTTTACGAAAACGCGGACAAAATGGTCGGGAATTTGATTATTGTTTTGTTTATACTCTTATTGTTATAATAATTATTACAATATTTGCAGGCAATTGGAGTTATCAGCACACAGTGCGCAGGAGTGATGCCGGCGATCAAGTGGTCGAACTGAGGCGTCAGATCAGTCACAGGGATTATGTCGTAAGATCTGCTCCTTTTCTGTTGACTCAAATACAGTCTTATTGAACGAAAACATTGTTATCGTTGTTATGAAGAATATGTTGGCTCAACGCGACGACAGCCACTCGACTGTCTATAAGACCCGGCGCTGTTTCCTTTGGGAAGAGCTGTACTTCCAAATGGATATCTATAAGAATCCGTGTAATCAAAGATGTGAAGGACTTATACTACTGGAGACTTACACGACATCAAAGAGCAGTGAAATTAAGGCAAAATTACCCCAATTTCTGAAGATTATGAGAGAAGTAACAAACGATCCCTCGTTTTCAATGTACAACTTGTCCTCTAAGACCGAGTTCAACGGCAGCTCCAAAATGAGTCGAATCACTAATAACTCCAATTCTGTGAATCACAATAACTCTGACAACAGTTCTAGTCATTCGGTCTCTTAGATCCCTCTCTTGTGGTCTTGTCTTTCAATTGATTGATATTATCCTAAAAAATGAATTTTTTATTTGTTTCCAAAAATTTTGAAGTATTGTGTGATTTAATGTAAATCGAGTTTACAATCGGTTTATCTAAAAGTTTTAATTAATGAGTATTTTCAGACAATTATGAAAGAATCAAATGATTAGAAAAACTAAATTTAAGTATATTTTTAATGTTTGTTAACGTTTTCAACAATTGTTTTAATTATATTAATTATAGATATATTAATAACTGTTGTAATGCAGTCATCGCTTATGCATACGATTCCAAACATTATTATAATTTGATTTAGTGATAGATATATGAAATCAAATATAATTTAAATCTTATTTTTAATGAATTTTAATTATATTCAACCAATTTTAGTGAACTATTGAGTACTTAATCGGGACTTCAATTCGTTTATACAATATTGACATTTATTTTAAGTTTTATTCATTTTATTCTTAGTTTTAATTATTATTTTAAAGTTTGCGTATATTCGATGATTGCAACTGTACTTAAGCTCTGTTCACATGTTTAAGCTTTTCATTCACAAGACTGTTAACAACTGTTAAGGATTTCAATCCAAGTCTATATTAAATCCAAGTTTTAGATATATTGTTAGATATTATGTACTCTTTATTTCAATCAATTAATCGAATGTTTTGTTAATCACTTTGAATGCCTTCAATGAAATTAAAAAATCTTTATTTTAATTATTTTTTGAATTAAATAATTTTTTCTTCGAATACTTTTTTCATTTATTTTCTAATCAATTATTTTTCCCAAAGTATTACAAATAAATAGCAGAACTCAGTCACACAATAAGAGACAGTTATTCAGAATCAGTTTGTCTGCTGTCAATCAGAAGAGCACACATTAGTGCCTATTAGTGCCTATTCTCCATTGATCTGTGCGATGAATCAGCCTGGATGATCAATATTCTGCGGATAGAATGCGACCAATTCCTGCAAATTGTTGCCTTTGACGCGAAAGTGACTGTCTTTTTGCAATTTAAATCTGCCCGGACAGTGCCCTGGACACTAGTTTTTAAGAGTTGATTCGCCCATTACTGTAATGCGCACCCATAGAATCTTCGACTCGGCATCTCTGATTAGAAGCAGGTTTTATCGTTAAGATGTGGGTATGTTTGCCTTATTTATACCTTGAGCTCCTACTGCAGTGCTTTTCCTATTAAGAATGTCTGTCCATATAATGTGTCACTGATAAGATATCTGGTCGGTCTGAGTAGGCATACATTGCCATTGAATTTAAGCTATAATTTTCAACTTATTATTGGTATTGCTTTAATGGGGTCTGACTTGTCATTGAACGATAGTTAACTTGGTTTGACCCGTACGAGTATAACAAGCTTCGCCAAGCCATCCATGACTAGCCTGCTCACCTTTAAAATCCAATTATCAAGTGATTGATTTAAATTGATTTTTATAGTATTTGAATCATATAATGAGAATTGATTTTATTGCTACTCATTATTGTCAACGGAATCAATGCAATGAAAGGACAACAAATGCCAAAATATCGATCTTTACTGTCAATACTGTACTCGTTTCAAATCCTTACGGTTTTATGGTTTTACCTAACCTACAGTATTGTATGTCAAGAATGCAATCAATTTAATCATCGATTTATAACTCATAATCAGATGAACTAAAACGATATGAACAGCGGATGTGTATTATTATATGGCATTAGTCTGAAAACCAATTGATAAACACAATCTTTTCTAGGGATGGCCCAGCTCGAAAATCCTAGTGGTATAGCGGTAGGGGTATATTTTGACATTATTTTCCCCGAAATTATTGGGGGTTACCTAAACTCAACGAATTTTCCCACAAATGTTCGCCAAACTAGGGGGGGCTTATCGGAGACGGCCACTTTAAAACACAATTTCAAAACCTAGGGGTATTTTGGTATACCCCCTTGGCCATCCCTAATCTTTTCGATCGCTTTCTTCACTCGAATGCTCTCAATTCTACAGTCATTTCAATTAAACAATTTGAGTAAACAATACGAATATAACTCAAAAACATTTACTTTTATTGAAAACTTGAAGAAATAGGCGTTCAGTGTATTAGAAAGAAGGATCGGCAGGAGATTCAAAATAAATGGGATATTGAGCCTGATTAAAGCATTTGAATAATTATCTTGGTAACTCATAATTAATTAATGACAAATTAATAGCTGAAAATTTTGAGTTGGATCAATTGTAAGGATTAATGGATGGATCAAATGCACTGTTCAAATAACTTAGTAATGCCAAAAATGACTTGAACCTGGAAACTTTTGGAAACTGAAAACTTTTTAATAATTTTTTATACACTGTATTGTTTTTTGCCAGCGTCTATGGGTTATCTTTGCATCCCTGGTCATTAGTTATGAGAAATGTTGATTAGAAGTCATTAAAATTAAATTAATTTAAAAATATAACTATATATATGAATAAATAAGACTAATCCGGTTCACTTTTTTAGAATGAAATTTATTTCTATTTATAATAATATTACAACAAATAAACAAAATATATTGACTATTAGTTTATTTAATACTAAATTTATATAATATATAATATAATATAAAATCTCTAAACGTATAAAAGAAATGAAATAATTATTTTAAAAGCAAATCAAATGAACTTCTAATGCAATGCGTTTACAAATGTATTTCTGAAACTAAAACTTTTTATTACATAATTAAAGTGCATTCATATCGAAGTCTGTGTTCAAACCAATGCAAACTAAAAACTTCCTAAAAATAAGTTGACTTCAAAATTGCAGCTCTGGTGTAACGAACTTCATCTTGGATTCTGTTGACATTTCATATCGAGCGCACTCTTCTTTTCCACTGCCATTCCTCCTGTCATTAGTAGAAAGTATTGCTTTAATTATGCTTTAATGTAGGAATCGATTGACTATTTTGTAGATCAATGCAAACCTGATTTCCACACATATTACAGGTCTCTCTTCTTTAATGCACTGAACTTTCAAGACATTGAAATAAAAGTTTCCTAACATTGTTGAGTAAGAACTGGTCGATCTCTTCAAGCACTTTAGGAAATCTTCATCACATTCACAATGAGACCTATTTTCACAGGTATTCCAACTATTAATACTGTCATTCAGTTTAGCTTAAATCATAATTATAGACAATACTATCAATATTATACATAAATGTGCAAACTATATGACTTCAGACTAAGCATTCAAATAGGCTGGGTCAATATGGCTGCAAACTAGAAATCATCCATTTACAATATGTAGTCCAATTACCAAAAGTCGTATATTTCGGTCGGTTTTTGAATTTATTTTTACTCAAATTATAATTGAGTTAAAGCTTTAGTCCTATACTCTGTACAGTGCAGTGCAGGTACACATTTGGCAAACCTATTGAGCTATATTACCTATGTTACCTTGTTATTATGTATTTAGTCTCTAAATTGCAACTTGCAATAAAATGCAATTTTATTGAATTAAACAATGCCATAACAATTTAATAAAGGTTCTACCACATTTAGATATTATTATTTTAAGTTATTAGCGAAATCCAGTCTGGTCTAGGTCTAGTCTGGTCTGGTCGGGTCGGGTTCATATGAATCATACTGAAGGACATGGGAACGACTGCCTCAAAACAGCTTTCGGTAATTGACTACTGAATGGATGAATATTCGAGTTGTTCTGCAGTTTTACTAATTATAATATCTGAGCTCAAGAACAAATAGAAGGAAATGGAATGAATGATAGGACAGATATCCAGATAGTATAAAATCGATACCAACTTAGTATATAAAGACAAGTTAATCAGTCCGTATCCAAAACGAAGGGCCTATAAATCAAAAGCGCATTCATTTTGATATCGATTTAATTTTCTGATCAAAACTTAATACTCAATACCTTTAACCTTATGGGGCAGTGATCGTGAGCTCTGCAACAGATGTCAATTTCTCTTTTAGGACCGAGATCATCATAGGAACTGGCTGCATCACCTAAGCCACACCACTATATCAATGCAAACAAAACAATAATTATTGTCAATTGAATATTGTTTACAATCAACTCATCAATTGTTCACATTTTGTTGACAATTATACTCAAGTTATCCATATATCAAACAATGGAATATCTTTAAAAAGCAACCTGCATAAATCCTGCATAAATCTGTTTTATCAAGCATAGAATAAATTGGCATAAAATCATAATTAGAATTTCCCTTTCTTTTTGTCGACTATGAATAATATACTTTATGGATGTGCAAGGGATAAAAAAAATACTCCCTGAGTTTTAAAATGGTCATTTTGAAGTGACCTTTTTCCGATGAGTTTTTAAATCCATCCTTAGGTATCAGATTGTGGCCCAGATCCGTTGAGTTTAGGTGACCCCTATCAATTTGGGAAAATAATTTCAAAATACCCCTGCCTGATATTTTGGACCTTGCACATCCCTAATATACTTCAATGCAAAACTGCAGCATTTTGTCTGTTGTATAACATTTGGCTAATTTGTCTACAGTTTCCTTGAGTTGTAGACTCAATGCCATTGAACAGAGTTTCAACAGTTTCTACAGTTTCTTCAAATCATTTATTTATTTATTTATTCTTTTTTATAGAACAGGAAAACAATAGTTAGGACTTAGAAGTGATTCAAAGCAACTAAACATTTGTTCCGCTCTGGTCTACATTCTGCTCATTTTGACTACACTTGAAAATAGTCTTTTGTCTATTGAATAACACACACAAACATTTGTTTTTTTAACAGCAACATAAAAAATAGTCTGGCTTTGAATCCGAGTCACTTTAATGTCTATGCTTTGAAACTTTAAAACTTTTTTAAGCAAATGTCGACTTTTAAATCAGTTTTTTTTGAAAGGATAGTATGAAGCTTTGCATGTTAAAACTCATCTTGTATATATCAAATTGAATTCCATCTTTTGTGCGCATAAAGCAAAGTTAACCTGATACAGGTCAGTCTTGTTATCAAATCAGTTCCGAACAGTTGAACATTAGGTCTGCATTTAAGAAAAACTATACTAAACAGTAATTTCTTATATTTTACATCAAATATTTCGATTGAAAATGCATTACAAAATTAGTCTGGTTAGGTCTGGTTCATTTTAACAATGTCCATTCTTCTCATTGCTTTAACAATGGAATATTGATTTTCAGACCGATATTGCAATTAAATATTGAGTACTCTATTCAGTTGTAAAGTCGAAACTATCTATAAAACAAATCTATACTGATCATTGATCAATATCTTAAGCTAGTTTAGGCTAATTTGGCAAAATTGCTGATTTGCACCTAAGTTGCAATTTCCTATTGATATTATAAATGAACCTTGCATCCATCCAATTGGTACCAGTTCAAACTTTCTCTACTATTTATATAACTTTTTAAAATGAATTAATGAAATGAACAGTATTTTCTATACAGTATTCACATTCATGTTATTACCGGTAAAACAATAACTGTGTAATGCCCTAAGAGATGTAAATGACGAGGGTGTATATCATTTCAGAACAATATGAGTTCTGAACTAGCAGGATTAGTATTTGACTCAAGCTCTTATGCTTGATTCACATATTGGTGGGTCATATTATATGAATTGGAAGCAAAAGCAAATGAGAATAAATGTGGGCTTACTTTAGTGCCGGGTATTAATCCGCGCCAAAGAGAGAACAGCGAAATAGAGCTCTCAGTTGTGATGTTCGGCGACTGGAGTTCGGGAGTGGAGACGACTGCGAGCTTTTCGCTCATTTCACTGCATTTGTTGATCGCCTCTTGCATTGTCTTGAAGTCACATTTGACGACAGGCAGACCCCGGATGAAAGCAGTCGACTCATCTCTGTCCGACTCCTTTTCGAGATCGAATAATTGGCACTTTTCCACTATTTTGCCGGATGTGTCGAACTCGAGCAGAGCCATGGTCTTATCCATATGCAGGACGATCTCCAGAGGCATCGACTCGAGAGCATAGCTGTTGAGAGAAACCGCTTCTTCACTGCTTCGGTCCTCATCTCTGACTCTGTTCTCTATGACATCAAAAGTAGTGTAAAATAAAAGTTAATTTTCAAGAATCAATGCATTCGTATGGAAGATATGCCATACCTATGACCAACGGTTTGTGCGTTTCATAATAGACATCCATTTCATGCGATCGACTCGAATGCAAATAAAGCATAATTTCTAATATATTAATCAAAATTAAATTATAATTTAAAATAAAAGTAAAATTCATATTAAAAATCGATAAATAAAAGTTTAATCGATCATAAAATATGAGAAGAAAACTAGAAAAACAGTTTTTCTCATTGAGAATCTATACTAAGCACTGGGATATGGGCTGCACTTGAGTTCTTGTAGTTCAGTCAGTGGTAGTATAGCTCACTTAACACTCGTTTCAAAACTAAACAAAAACAACACTTTAAGAAGAAATGATTTGGACTGATGTGGAAAGAGGTCATACTTATGAAAAACTCTAATCAAAAGAAGGTGTTTCCGAGAGTTCACAATTCAAGACAAAAGCCCACCTTTTAAACTAAATAACCACTGTTTCGGCTTCTTCTCAATTAAAGGTGATTTTTAAGTATTTAACTCATAATAAAAGCTATCGTTTCTAACCTATGCGTCGATCTATTGATCCAAAGGTTCTTAATTCAAATAATTGTTTTATAAGTCATAGGTTTTCAGCCCTACGAGTCATCAAAGTTATTGTTAAGATTATCGTTGATTAGATTTCCAGTCGAATCGAATGGTTTTGTTTTCAACTCACAATTATTTGATTATTTGCTCAACCAATGAACCTGTAATAACTAAAGCAATCTTGGGCATTCTCATTATGATCCCTGCCTGTTTGTTTAATGCTTTGGAGTAAGGATGTGCAAGGAAGATATAGACAAAATACCCCTGTGCTTGACCCTTCCAACTTTTTCAAGTGGTGTACACGCCATTAAAAACGGCCGAATTTGATCGAAATAGCGCTAAATTGAGTTGAATTTGGTTTTTTCGTCGACTTTAGACGAAATTTTCCCCTATATTGTCCGCCATTTTACCCCTCCCTATACCTCCTGCACTTTGCACACTGGCCCAACCTTGCACATTAGCGAAACATTTGAAATAATTAGTAAACACAAATTGTAAGGACTAATAGTATTATACTATTAGTCTAATAGTGATCCCGACTCGAGTGTAGATTTTAGAAAAAGAAAAAATTATATTTAAAATGAGTTATCATTTGTTAAAATCGATAATTCTCTCTAAACTCGACTTAATTCTGATCTCGATCTTTGTTTTTTTTAATCAAAACCTGGTCAGCTTATAGATGGGGATATGGATGCATGAAATAAAATATTTATAGCATCAAGCTGAGTTCAGAAACCAGTGTTATTACTAATAAGTAATTACCATGGGTTGTGTGACTGTGTGTTCTGTTACCTCCTGGAGTTTATTTCTTAGCACTACTGTAACAGTGCCTGATCCTGAACCTGATCAAATAATATCCTCCACATTTTTTGTTACTTTAAGAACATTGTAAACTACCAGTGCAAATGTGTGAGCTATCAGATCAGCCAAATCGCTCCTCAATTGAAGATAAATTTTAACAAAATGTTTGCAAAAATCCAACGAGAATTGAACAAAGCCTGAGGTGTGCCTGATTATGAATAAATCCGATGAGTTTACTCAATGAACAAGCTGCCAAAACGGCCGGTAAAGAATTGCTGGCATAAGAGTGCTTGCACATCTTAGTTCGGTTTGGCTAAAAACTAAACCAAAAATGCAATTAAATTGAAGTCAAAAACTGAAATATTATATAATTTAAGCGAATAACTGAATAACTGCTCTAAACTGCTCTTAATTGCTGTAAACAATTATGTGTTAAATAGTTAGAAAAGATTTATGAGTTAATGGTTTGATTGATGCGATTGAGTGCTAGGATTTGCATCAATTAAACTTTGATTTATCTCAATTTAAATCTCTTCTACAGTTTAATCATTCATATAGTTTACAAATTTATAGTTTTTAATCGATTTTTTATAAGAAATTCTTTAAAAATGTTTGACTACTGTGTAGTTTGAAAATGATATTCACCTGATTTGGGTCGCATTCTATTGACTTAATCCACTTATTGAATACATGACTTGAATTAAACTTGAAAATAGAACTATTCTATCCATGCAATTGACTTTCGCTTACTATTTAAAGAGTCCAAACACACGAACAAAGTTATTATTGAAATAGAAAAGTTTCAAACATGTGTTCGGCTCATTTGACCGGAGGAGTGGTCCTGATCACAATCACCCACAACCATTCACTGCATTCAAACCTTTAAATAGTAGTGAATAAGTATTGAATTATCTAAAATATATACAGAACCAATTTATAGACTTGAACACAAGTCAGCGATAAAACCAATCAAATCATAGCCTTATAGCCAAACGATATATATTTTGTTTTAAATATAAAACCAAAATAAACTAAAAACTAGAATCAAGTTCAGACTCACAAAAATTCTGTTATGGAAGTCAATGATTATTTGGTTCATTAGAGGGTCAACACAAGTGTTGCAGAGATCGAAGACTTGATGTCTGTCGACATTAAAAACAATTTGACTTTCAAATAGACTTTCAAAACGAAATTCTTGTTCATCTCATTTATAGTAATTCAACGATAATTAACGAGTAATTCAGACCATATTTTGTACCCAAATACCCAAATATTTTGAATACCGGTATAAGTTTTGAAATGAATAGTGAATTGCAAACAATCGACAAAAGTAGGCAATATTTGATTGTCAATCATTAGACTCCACATCGCTTTCAAAATCTGTGGGATGTGATGCTAGGGCGGGTCAATTTTGCTACAATCGCATCTTTGATCTTGATGATTCTTATTGCTGGAATGAATAATCGAGATTACATGAGACCAGAGGTGGTCAGCGGTATTTCTGGTGATCCGATTAAATTCTGATTCAAAGTTCAAATAATTGACTCAAACCAAGTGAATAATAATAATTAATAATCAGTTATAAACTGATTGATTAGTTGTAAACAATATTTATTTTTATCTAAATTGCATTCAAATGTTCCAAAAAAGCTAAATAGTCTATCATTATAGTGAAGGTCATATGGAATAAAATGAGTTCATTCACTTTCAAACTGAATTAATTCACATGTTTTTCATTTTTATTCTTAAAAAGTTTAAACTTTAAAAGAAAATGTTTGGATGAGCTCAGGGGAGGGCTATGCCCTTGAATTCAATTAGGAAGATGCTTTGAAAATGATGAAAATATTTTGCTCAAATATAAGCACAAAACATTTGTTGGGTAAAAAAGTTTCTTGACCATTTTTTTTATCTTAATAACTTTTTAAGTTTTTAATCTTTGATTAAATTTTGTTAAAATAATATTAATATAACTGTTTGTGACTCTAATCATAAGAACTCTATTTTAATAAAACGGAAAATTATTTTATTGAAATCGGAATAATTTCAATATTTTTAAGGAAAGCCAGTCTTAAGAAGCTTTTGGGGCTAAAGTGCAGTTTGTAAGTCATCATTCAAATCACTAAAATATTTGAGTTTTAAATCACTGAATAGGAAACTACCACTCAATTAGAATAAGATTTTGAATTCAAAATACTATATATTATTTAATTTCATCCGAAGATTGATTACCAAAATATACATTAGATTACAACGATTTATCGTATGCTTCACTTTATACGTAAACTGTTTATCCGACAAATTGCTATAAATAGATCACACATTCAAATGAGTTTCAATTAGTAATTGACAATTGGATGCAATCTTAATAGCAGAAACATATTATCTGATTGAGAATGAAGTCAATTATGAAATAAATAATTATAAGAATTGCAGGAATTGTTCGAACATTTCTAAAGAATTTGCTTTATTCTGACTCTTTATTTAACTGAACTTGCTTCATTTAAATTTTAAAATTAAATCTAAAACTAAAACTAAAACTAAAACAAATAATCAAATAAAAGGGAGTAGTCTTCTCTATAATCTATATCTGTTAGCATAGTTTGCAGCAAAAATTAAGAATGGTTATCTGCTTTTAATCTAGCTTATTCTACATAATTTGTTCTGGCCATATTATAATGTCACATCTCTGTTATAAATATCAATAGAGTATGTATTCACGTATAGAGTATATGAATTGAATATATTATAATATAATTCTATTTGTAAGCCATAAAGACAGCAGAATTCGGAGGAACACTATTTTGGCTCTGGACCAGACTCTGCCTGAGCTAACTTCACTACGTTTGAGAGTAAGTTCACTGTATTCTCACT
The DNA here is from genome assembly GCA_034693305.1 of Eueremaeus valkanovi. Classification (NCBI taxonomy): domain Eukaryota; kingdom Metazoa; phylum Arthropoda; class Arachnida; order Sarcoptiformes; family Eremaeidae; genus Eueremaeus; species Eueremaeus valkanovi. The sequence goes on along the minus strand of JAQIWA010000108.1, from coordinate 2,241 downwards.
TTTATTCTGAATTTCACTTCAATAGACTTCATGTTTAAACTGAATGAGAATTATATTCATAAAAACAGTTTATAAATAATATTAATATTAATATAGATTTGATATATGAATAGATTGCAAAACAATTGAAGAATATGTCAAACGAAAAAAGGAAATCAATCCCTAATTTATTATTACCACATAAGGTAAGTGCGATTATATCCATATTATACTCTAATCAATTGGTTTCAGTGTTATATAAAGTCGTAATAATTATTATTATAACAAGGCCAGGCGACGTCAGTAAGTTCTAGAGCATGCCATTCTGAGTCGTTTGAGCTATATAACGTTCAAATCGGAGCACTTTTAAAATTTTGACCTTTGACCTTGAAAATGACCCACACCGAGTGTTTCAATCATTAAATCATTCACGCCTCCTATACCTATTTTTGGGAGTTCTATATACTCCAGGCCTTAAACCGATCAGGGGAGGATTCCTTCGATCAAAATTACCTTAGTCAATTCTGTCGGTCAATTTTCAAACTTAGTTTTTCGCAATTTGCGGGCGTGTCTTATGGGATATCAAATAATCCTTCATAGCCCTTAAAGTACTTTTGAAGCTGCATCGAATGAGCCATATATCAAATCTGTATCTGCTCCCGTTCAAAAGATATGGCCATTTCAAATTTTGACATTCAAGGGGCGTTTTGACCCCCAAGGAGGCGTTTCAAGGGGTCATTTTATCAGACATTCCTATTCTACTTTTCCATGTTCTACACGATCCGGATAAGGAAATTGACCAAAGCACAAAAAGGCCTACCCCCTGTAGACGAATTTTAGAACTTACTGTCAACCAGTGGGGCGACGTCAGTAAGTTCTAGAGGATGCAAAAATGTTGAAGAACTCTTCATTCCGAGTCGATTGAGCTATATTACGTTCAAATCCGAGCAGTTTTAAAATTTTGACCCTTGACCTTGAAAACGACCGACACCGAGTGTTTCAATCATAAAATCATTCACGCCTCCTATACCTACTTTTGATAGGGCTTCAAGAATATATAGGCATGTGTGACCAGTGGAAGACTCCTTCGACCAAAATTACCTTAGTCAATTCTGTCGGTCACATTTTGAAATCAGTTTTTGGCAATTTGTGGGCGTGTCTTATGGGATAGGAACTATTCCTTCACAGGCCTTAAAGTACTTTCAAAGCTGCATCGAATGAGCCCTATATCAACTCTGTATCTGCTCCCGTTCAAAAGATATGAGCATTTCAAATTTTCACATTGAGGGGGCGTTTTGACCCCCAAGGAGGCGTTTCAAGGGGTCACTTTATCAGACATTCCTATTCTACTTTTCCATGTTCTACACGATCATGATAAGGAATTTGTCCAAAGCCCTAACCGGCCGCCACTCTGTAGACGATTTCTAGAACTTACTGTCAACCAGTGAGGCGACGTCAGTAAGTTCTAAATCTCTTCATTCCGAGTCGTTTGAGCTATATAACGTCCAAATCGGACCATTGGTTCAGAAGATATGGCAATTTTAAAAAAATTTCGGGCCAAATTCGGACTCTAGTTTTCACGGGTATTCGCATAACTCTTGAACCCGTTATCCGATCTCAGCGATATATGTCTCCTTCGACTCGTCATAAATTATGGAATTTTTCTATATATTAACTTTTTGTATCGGATCTCGGGTTCAGGAGATTTGGCAATTTTAAATTTTTCGGCCGGGTCGGGTAATTGCGGGTTGGGCCGAAAAAAAAGCCCGTTTTTGACCTCTAGTTTGGAGGTCAGGTGGGTCCAATATGGGGTCCAGGGATGTCCATCGGGGGGACCCCCCCCCAAAAAAATCTCCCCCTCCATGGTCATCCATGGTATTAAATTCATTTACTAAATTCATTTAAATACCAATTCTCTCATTAAATGGATTTGACAGCAATTAAATATATTGAGCTAATGGAGACACTATGGGCCTCTATCGGCTAAATTGTGAGTTATATTAAAGATAAAAGACAGAAATAACCTTATATTTTCAGGCCAGCCTAGCTGGTCTTGAGGCTAATGTCTCAGACCTCAGATCCTGAGGTCGTGGGTTCGAATCCCACCATCGAGCCAGGCTTTGTTTGCTCGAAATAAAATACAAAAGCTTTGTTTATCTAAACAGCGCTGCTTAAGCGCCTGTTGTAAATACCTAACGGTTAGGCTCGCAGAAATACGGGCAGCCAGTACGTAGACCTAGCGCGCATATGGCATAGTTCCAG
>JAQIWA010000107.1:0-50965 GCA_034693305.1 Eueremaeus valkanovi | reverse complement strand
ATTTCGGCTAAATTTAGCTTAAATTCAACTAAATTAAGCTTAATTTAAGTGAATTAATGCTAAATTGTGCTAAATTGAGCTAAATTAAGCCAAAATTGGTCGAAATTCGGGCAAAATCGGCCATTTTCGACTTTAAACGCCATTTTTTCTGGCCATTGTGGCGGCCATCTTGTTTTCGAAAAAACCCTCCCCTAGACCCCCCTAGATTTTTAGGCAAAATCCGCCATTTTACCCCCCCTAGACCCCCCCTAGAGCCGTCGAGTCTCAGCATCTCTGATTAATTGTATTGAAAACATGACTTACTTTCCGTTTGGTTCCGCCCGATAAGTGTTCTGTTCTTTTGTCCGCGTGTTCTATGATTTTCAGATCTTTCATATATCTGTCGATTGATTTGAAGAAACATTTATTCAATTATTTTATTGAAATCCGATTCGAGTCATACTTATTGCAGATTCTGTCGATATCTTTGGTTTTAATGCCACGAATGGCAGCAAATAGTCTGAGATGTTCTCTAAGAGTAATGTCTTTCCAAAGGGTGTCGTGTTGTGGACAATATCCTATCTGATTGTGAAGCTCTGATGCTTTGACTTCCTGTCCATTAAACCAAACCAATCCATTGGTCGGTATTTCCTGTTTTAGGATCAGTTTCATAGTCGTTGTCTTTCCGGCCCCATTGGGTCCCAAAAGTCCGAATATATTATTTTCGTCGATCTTTAGACTCAAATTATTGACTGCTATTTCAGGAGCACCCGATTGGCCTATTAGTCCACAACAGCCCGATTTGAAAAATACTTTTCTCAGTCTGTGTACTAAAAGAATCGGAATATTCTGATAGAATGTAAAGAAAATCATTATTTTATATAAAAATCTATTGAAAGAAATGAATTGAAAACCTTATTTCGCTTTTGTATAATATCTGTCACTTCATTCCTCTCTTGTATCACATCCTGGTCTTCGAGTGGACAATCAAATACAGGCAAATCCGTTGAATGTTTCTTACATTTGATGCCGAACTCGCCGAACACGTCGTAACCGGAAGTCAGCGAATCCGCGATTTTCAGTAGAAATAAATATAAAAAAAATCCTGAAATCAACTGAAATGTAATTTCATTACAAACGATATATTCGGGGGAACTATCAAAGTCTCGAACTCACGCTAACGAATGAGATGGCAATCATTAATTGGTAGAAATAGGGCTCAAATAAATCCCAACCGTAGCCATACTTCATATGCGAAACAATTAAATTAATTCAAATCAATAATTGCTATAAATATTGTATAAATGATTGAAATTCTGTACTCACCAAAAGCATACAGACCTGACCGATGACAACGGAGAACGCCGGCCAAATGGCGCCGAAGATTAATGCAAATAAAACGGAACCAGTTCTCCAAAAGTAAATGAAGAGGATGTATAGGACTAATACTATTAAAGTTATCTATGAATTGAAAGTGAAATTAATATTTTAAAGCATTAATTGTATGGAATATAGGATACAATAACAAAATATAGGGTTAATATTTGTGCCGCAGTTTTGGTCCGGAATAGGTGTCCGAAAACATAGAGCATAAGCAATAAGGAAACGCCGCCCAGAAGTAGGTGTAAAGCGAATAATAGAAATAAAGTAATTGTCACCAAATGGTCGAATCCTATGATAACTGCAAACAAGACTACAATCAATGCGATTTCAAATGCAAGTATCAGTGTATGCATGAATAGGTTTGTCAGCCAATAGCACCAGAACCCCATTCCTGATATTCTTATTGTTTCGATAACTTTTGTCTGAATAGCAAAAAGTTTAGATTAATAGGGAATCGCTATTAAAATAATGATTACTTCTCTGTCGTCGATGACATCTAAGGAGAACTGGTGTGCAATGGCTTCGATGATCACAATGATTAGGTAAAGCATTCCCACTTTGGAACCGATTGCCACAACATTCACGAGTAGTTTATTCTCTTCTGAAACCCATGGAAAGGGCTGATCAGTTGTCCGTATTAGTCGATCAGAACCACTATTAATGAGACCGAAATAAGTGTTTGCCATCAGATTGTGAAGAATAGGCAGAGAATAGGTATGGGTTTCGTTGAAAATCCATTTCCACTGAATGTCATCTTTTTTGAAACTATTGATTATTAAAGCCATATAACTGTTGTTCAGCGAAACTGGTTTTAAGTTCGTAATCAGTTCTGGTTTTACTCCCAATTTATTCACTATTGAAATCAATTCATTCAGATCTCCATTGGATTTGTTCTGATATTTAAGAATCGCTTGATTTTTGTCGTAAATATTTGTGTCAATTAGTGTGGAATCGCTTGTATTTCCCGAATTTATAAACCAGTGGTTGAGTATCAGAAATGTAAAGAAGAAAATCAAAATGGTCAGGTTTAGAATTATGAGATGCCCTGGATTGCGAAGATTGAGCAGAAATACGATATAGAAATAGGCGCCAAAGGTTTTGCCTAAACTGCGATTGTATCCAGTATAGTTTGAAATGCCAATGTCTGGATCGGGCGCTTTAACATCCCTTTTCCCCATTTTATCCATTTTTTTCTCCCCCGCCTCCTCTTCCGCCTCCAGTTTCAAAAAGACTTCTTCCAAAGTAGTCATCGAAACACCAAATGAATTGATTTGAGATTTAGCCGAAACACGTTTTTCTAAGACACCGAACAGTTTTGGAAAGTTTTGGCTTTGATTTTGCGGCAGAACATAGAATACTTCAGATCCGGTGAAGCGCTCGAACGTTGAGTTCGGTATTTGAGTCTTCACTACACGAGTGATGTCTTCAATGTTGGCATCTCTTCGCACATCAATTGCTAAGTGATATCCGACTCCAAACTTGCGTTTGAGGAACGGAGAACTGCCCGCACATCTCAACCTTCCTCTCGATATAATGGCTTTCCTGTCGCACAACTGGTCCGCTTCTTCCATGGAATGAGTTGTCATTATAATAGTTTTGTCCGATTTATGTAATCTAATGATATTCCAGATCTGTCGCCGAATAGCGGCGTCGACACCACTGGTCGGCTCATCCAATACAATGACTTTTGGATTTCCAATCAAAGCGATTGCAATACAAAGCTTGCGTTTCTGTCCTCCACTCAAGTCTTGTGAACTCGTGTAACGATTTTGGAACAAATCGACAGAAATTAAAAGTCGTTTCACTTCTTCTGCGATTCTTTGCATTCCTTTCATTTGGCCGAAGAAGTAGAGGTGTTCTTCGGCGTTGAGTTCGTCGAACAGAATGTTCTCCTGAAGACAAACGCCAATCATTGACCTCAACTCATACATCTGAGACGCATTGGTCACATCGTGTCCGTAGATATAAGCGGTTCCACTGGTGGGCGCTATGGCTCCCAATAGCATATGGATAAGTGTCGTCTTTCCGGCGCCGTTATGGCCGAGTAATGCAGTTATTTCTGACTTATATATAGTCAGCGATATCTTATTCACTGAATAAGTCGTTTGGTTTTTGAACTTTTTAGAGATATTTTGTGTAATAATAGAAGCCTTTCGTTTCATTTCTTCAGATACTTCTTCGATGTCTCCACTCTTTTGAGTCAAATTAGTTCTGAAGGTTTGAACTGATTTTTTTGGAAACCAATAGTCTTTAGTGAAGCAAAAGCATAGATTCCTTTTGGAGCCGTACTGTCCGGGCATTACTTGATCCAAATATATGGCCAAAAGTGCGTACAAAATAAAGTCCAAAACTAAGTATATTATAGACATTGCAAACGAGAAATCAGTTCCAATCAATATATTGCGTAAAGTGAGTGTCGAGTCGTTTAGATATGTTATCGTTAGGATCTGTTGATTAAATCAGTGTTTAATTAATAAATATATTTATAAATCGTATTTCAATTCAAATAATACTGATTTCACTCCGAATAACAGCGCAAACGGAGACAGAAGTGATAGAAAATATTTGGTAATTAAAGGGAATTCAATGAATGACAGTCCCAATATGATTGCCACCGGGAAGAATATTACAACCGAAATAACTTTGGTTGACGTCTGAGCCGAGTATAAAATCAAATAAATTACAATTAAATTCAATATTCATTGAATCGCTTCAAACCTTCTCTTTTTCGAAGAAATTTGTGAAAATGGCTGACATTTCGATTGTAGTCATTGCGAACAAAACCATTAATACCCAGATTAATATAACACCGCTTTTGGGTACTATATTCGCCCAATATATGCCAAATGAGAAGACCAATGAAAGTGCAATCATAATGACGGCCTCGAGAGCAAACCAAACCAGCCAATAGGCCATGGGCCTAAGCCCCATCATGAGCATGGCCTCTTTTATTTTTTTCTCTTTTTCTTTAACCAAATGTGATGTAAGAAATGGTGACAATTGAAGGAAAACAAAGCAAATGCCAGCAGTTATGGCCACTAAGGCAGTAGTTATTGTTGTCTTCGTTTTCTCCTTTGGATATACGTATAGTTTGGCGTTCGGAAGGATCAGATCAGAACTGTTCGCTGAATATGACTGAAATACAAAAAATTAAATCAATTTTCAACTTATAATAAATCAAAAGATTCTTTACTCTAATAATAGCGGAGTCAACGAGTGTTTGAATGAAAGTGAAGCCAATTAAGTAAAAGTGCATTTCTGGACATTTACTAATTATTGGAATTGAATTCTTATCACTGAATGGATCTTCTCTGCAATTGACTGCAAATTCAAATCATATTCTATTGTATTCATTGATAAACAAAAGTCTTGAGAAGACAAACCAATGCTTCCAAAGAATTGTTTTTCTTTTTTGCCGATATTAGTCGAAGGCATTCGTATGGTATAACTGATGTTTGGATTAGCCGTTGAAATGTCATCGAAAATAATGGCTAACCTTTTGGAGTCGTTTTTGCAATAATTGAATATATCGTTGACTGTAGTGAAGGAGTTATTGATAGTCAGAGTTCGGATTCTACTCTTCGGAAACAACTGTGAAAATCAATAACTTATTAAATACTAATAATTTCTGTGAAGACATCTATTCTTATACATTGAACGCGTCTTTAATTTGATTGACAATGTCATCAGTGAAAGCATTCTTAGGCCCAACAATCCATTCCCATTCTAAAGGCTTAGTATTGTTCCAATTATCACCTGTGCCCAGTGGGTCCGGAACTTCTGGCCGATCTTGCAATTTAGCGCTGTTTTTAAGCAAAAGGAATATCATTCCGATCGCCAGCAATGGAAGTAATAATTGCTGTGAAGACAAACATTGGTTTAATATATATATGAAATGCAATCAATAGTTCTTTTATTGAATTACAGCTAAATTTTGTGTAATATTCTTTCGTTTTAACAGAATATTTCTGTTTAGTAAAGCAATTGATTGCTGACTGAAAGTCGGTCTTCTATTCATTGTTTGTTCAATGGATCAAAGTTTTGGTTATATTTAATGATAATTATTATTAATTAACAGATAAATAGTTTTCAAAACGTTTATGAAATCAAGGATTGATTTTCTGGAAGAATGCAAAGCATTTGAATAAACTTTCAGTTGTGCTCTCGAGACTCACAATTGCAACCAGGCCTGACAAGTAAGAATGAAGAGCCGGGTTAGCTCATGCATTGTTAGCATTTCTTATAAACAGTGAATAAACTCTAAATGAGCTCAACATCAGAATTATGGGAATTAACTAATAAAACAATAACTTCTGGTACATAGTTCATAGGTTGAAATAGCATTTACCCTGGTTCAAGTTGAACTGTGCACAGAATATTCTGTATAGAATTTGTTGGTTTATAGCACAAGTCGTGACATCTGTTTGAATAAGAGTTTCATATGAATAAACTGCACACATAGTATGTGACGTCAATTGTGGACTCTTAGACCCCTTTGGCTGCACTTATTATATTGCAATATTATAATACTCTACTAACGTAACCGACTCTTAGACCTCCTCTAACTCCCAATTCCTTACACACTGTGCGAACAGTTCCAAACAAATGTCAAAATTAAAGATTTGATTCATTGAAACATTTATTGAATATTTGATTCAATTATTTCAATCCATATATCAATCGATACAACAATTAAAGACAGATCTAATGAATAGCGAAGAAGTGGTTAAAATCGATGCATTGAAACACCATTTGAGGCAAAGGATATGCGACACCAGAAGCACATACCGGCGCGGAAGGAGAGGCACAGCAGTGAAAGTGTACACAATTAGCGACGAATCCAAATATCTTCTCTTACATAACGTTCCGGACATCAGATGTGATATAAGACAAGAATTGCTTCAATTGTGTCAACCATTCGGTCCAATCGAAAGACTCGTTTCCACTGATTATCCCAAATGTGAGGACTTTTCAAAAGTATTTCTCATTCAATACAAACACTTCGGGAATGCGGTTAAGGCCAAGAAGTCATTAGACGACCACAGCTTCTTGGGATCAGTTCTTCACGTATGCTATGCACCAGAACTCGAGTCCATCGACGAGACCAGAGAGAAGTTGGAACAAAGAAGAAGATATGTCAGCCATGTGTTGGACACAAGTCATCAAAAGTATGTCTGAACTAAGCATTGGTTTTAATTGAATTTAATTATCGATTAATAGGAACTCAAATACGAATAGAAATCAAACGACAATTGACTGCAAAGAAGTGCCGAATGTTTTGCACAAAAATTATTCCCAAATAAAGGACTTAAGGATTGAAACAAAAAGATCTGATTCTAAGCGAAAGTTCTCTGAAATGATCGACAATTCATCTGAAAGTCAAATCCAATCCAATGAAGAACCGGAAGCATCGAAAATACCGAAACCCAGACCTAAGATCCGATGGCGTCTGACGTAAAGATTTGAACATTTTTTTGAATAAAATTTATTACAAAATAATAATTCAAATAAACATTGATTTTGTAATCGAAACCAATTTATGGCCACTTTTTCCTAACTTTTTGAACCTTACCTATGATTCATAGGCTATGATACTAACTGTGCATACATTGATTTGCAGGGATGTAGGGCTCGTACCTATGGATCAAAAGGTTAGGACAGTTGCATAAAATCGTTTCGAAGTTATAATAATTTTTGCGAAAATATATAAATAATTAAGATTTGTCTTTAGGTAAGAGACCGAAGGCCTGGAGGCAAACACCAGCGGCCAGTGCTTTGGCCTGTTTTTTGTTACCACTCGAGACCGACGGCTGATATTCGACTCCATTGAGAACGACCTGAACATTGAGTTTCAATTGAATTATTTTTTTTTAATAAAAGTGAAACCAATTTGAGGGCCAATACCTTAAACGTAAAGTTCTTCCTGTGGTCCGGACCCACTTCTGCCACCTGTTCATACGCCGGTGCTGTCCATCGCTTTTTGGCACACAATTCGTGAAGAATGGAAACGGGGTTTTTGCCCGGTTTGCCCAAATGCTTGGGCCCTCCCGTCGAGACCAACTGAAGCGGCAGATTCCTGACCTCTTCCTGTTCCGCAACCAAACCTTTTTTGTCGAACTTTATGTCTAACATAATGGGATCTTTGACTCCATTATTATCTTTGCCCAATCCCTGGCCTAACTTCCAGCCCATCTTGAGGAGCAGGTACATCCCCATCCCATCCCTGATGGGCGCAGCCGTTTTCAGCTGATCCTAAACACGAATCCAATGTAAAGACAAAACAAAAGTTGACTTCGATTTGAGTCAAACCTTTCGCGTCCACGCATTGAAGGGTCCGTTCAACTGGTCCGGAGTCAAGACATTAGCGCCGGTACTGCCAATGAACTGTCCCGGCACTATTTTGGATTCGGCCCATTCGTTCATCTATTTATGCGAACAGTTATTAAATTAGATTTAAATTAAATAAAGTTTTAATTCGAACGCAATTTTCGTAACAAATATTAATACTTCAGATAATTATCAAAATTAAAGTTTGGATTCGTTTTAAAACTTCTAATCAATTAATTAATTGTTGTCTCAAATAAACTGACAAAACATGAATCCAAATACCATTAAAATATGTAATTATCTGAGGCTTACCTATCGGTTCAGATTACAGCACAAATCGAGGAAAATGTTTGAATATTTGCAACAAATCCTGAAATGATGTCCACTAATGGGGTAAGCAATCAATGATTTTATATTTCCATTCATTTACTGACAAAATCACTAAATATTCTGATTTCACTTCAATTAATGTTTTTATCAAATAATGGAAATATAAATCATTTTTCATTTGATGTAAACTAAAAAACACTTTGACATCAATTCGTCCAAACATTTCGATGTATTTCGATATTAATATTCGATTCTTTCGAGTCATCCAAACGAATGACATTCATATCTATTAATATTTTAATTCTTAATACAATTGATAGCAATTCTAACAAAACCAACCCTGGGTGCCCTGAGTACAATCTACCAGGTAAACAACCATTTATACCTAGTTTTGCCGCAAGGTAAACAATTCAAATCCTAGCAATCTATCAGCTAATTTTAAAGTGTACAAGCTCACATTCTGACCTATTACAGTAATATACAATTTTCTCCTAATTGTACGGGGAAAATGTGAACTAACCCAGTTGGTCTAGAACTGGGCCTTTTAAGTCGAAGGTAAAAATTGTGATAATAATTGAGTTCGGCTCAAATTACTAAAAGAATATAAAATCTTATGAAAACTATATATGAGTTCATTATAATATGTATTAATTATTATTAGAGAATAAATCATTGTTTGGATCACTCGAGAGAACGGCTAAAGTGAATAATAGGGAACTCGTATGCAATGAGTCGGACCAACAGATTCAAACCAAACTGAACTTCAGGAACATTTTTTTGACAAGAGTTAGAAATTTTAGAAATTATTGAAAGAAAAATTGATCTGAAGTACAGATGAGTTCATTAATCTGTTGGACACTCACTGTTGAACTGTAGCATAGATTGACTTATAATCAATGATGTGGTCGGGGCTCGCAATACCAGACCGAGTGATCACTCGAACGCATATGAATTGAATGGAATTTAATTTCAACGATTGGATGGAAGGACAGGTCATTTATAGTATCTCTGCAGACATTTGATACTTTAGGTTATAGACTGAGTGAGATGTTGTGGGTAATCACGAAACCCCAGTGTGTTCTCCTAAACATCCCACCGATGCTGACCACTCATCCGACTCCTGATTGAACCTAAAGTTTCAAATGTCTGTAGAGATGACTGATTCGAATGACTTGTATTGAGCGCTAATTAATCTGTTTTGCGAGCCTTGAGCTGCACATCAGTTGTAGCGCACAGTATATGCGTACCATTTGGTTGGCCTGGTACATCTGCTTGAGCGCCACTACATTGTGCGGTTCGGTCTGAAGCTTCCGCATAGCGCTCAGGCGTTGAGCCATAACTGAGCCGATGTCGATCGGCATCACTGACTGCGAGAAAACAGAATCCGCTTTGGGCTCGGCTTCGGGTGCCAGCGCTTGCGATGGGTTGGGCTCGGCTTCGGGTGCCGGCGCTTGCGGTGAGTTAGGATCGAAGTTAGTTGTAGTCGTGTTTGGAGTGTTGTCTGTCGTCGTCGCCGTAGGAGTGGTAGGCGTTGTGCTCGTGGTTGGGGTCGAACTCAAAGGCATAGTAGTTGTGAAACAGGGGGTCTGAGTCGGGGCAGGGGTTGAGTTGGCATTCATTATAGAACTCAATTTGGTCTCAATCTTCTTAGCCTTCTTGGGCGGCGCGGCCGGGGGTGGCATTGGGTCGACTTCAGTCCATTCGGTCTCTTTCCTCCGGTGCTGATTACCGCTCGAAACCGGAAACTGTTGTCTCAATTCGAGAGCCATTTCCTGAGCCGTACGACTCGGCAGTTGAGCGAAATTTCTGACTCGGATTGCAATGTCTTTCCGTTCCTTCAGTTTAAACGGATGTCTAATAGTGAAGGGTTGGTCTGAGGCCACGGACTTAATGTCGTCGTTATCCGAATCATAGTCTGAGTCCAAATCCAAATCCGGATCATTGGCTGCGACGGAGTCGAGCGCCGAAATGGCCCGACAGAACTCTGTCCACTGTTGGACCGACTTCTGAGTAGTCAGTTCGCGCAGGTGTCTCAGCTTGAGTTTATTGATGTCTGTGCCTTTGGGCAGATCCCCGCTCTCTATCATCTTTATTACGTTAATTCTCGCGATTTCTAACAATTTTTGTTTATCTATTCGTTCGTACGGTTCGGCCGAACGCCGGCTATAATTCCGGTTCCGATATTCATCGTTCGGTGACAGCGATCGTCGCCGCGAGTCATATACTCTCTGAGCGTAATGCCTGTCCCTATAAGCAGGTGAACGACTTCTTCGCCTATCATTGGTCTCGATTGGAGACAAAGATCTTCTTCTATGGCTTTGGTCGTAACCGATTGGCGAACGGCTTCTGGACCTGCCTTTCCATTCGGTTTCGTACAAAGGACTCAATGGTCGCGAATACTCTCTTCTCTTGGGTCTGGAAGAGCGGTCTGAATCCATGCCCTCGTAATACGAGCCGTAGAAGTAGTCCTCGTGTTGTGTCGCACATCGGCTCCAATAGTACGAATCGTTTTGCTCTTCGTATTCCTCCGCATGTCTTGACTTCTTGTGGTGTCGTTTGCTTTTATCGGTCGAATGCTTTTCGTCATCTTTTTTCTTACTCTTATGTTTGGACTTCTTGTGTGTCTTCTCTTCCTCTGCGGTGTCTTTGGGGTCATCTTTGAACTCAATTTGTGCATAACTTCTGAGTTGTTTGGATAACAAGAGTTTCATTACTTCGCTCTCATTCTCGTTGTCTGTCTTTGACTTTGTTTTATCCGATTTCACTCTTTTATCACTACTTTTTGATCCCTTGGTCTTCGACTTTGTCTTTGACTTATCTTTAGTCTTGTGTTTGGATTTAGACCTCTTATGTCGACCTCTGCTCTCATCCCCGCTATCTATCTCTCCGTCCTCTCTGTCTATCTCTCCCTCTTCTATGCCTTCTCTGAACAATGTCTTAGAGAAGGCTTCGACTAAAAGACTGTCCAAATTGTCACTCATTCTGGTCTGTCATTCAAACCATTATTCAATATAAAGGTATTCATAAATCAATTCAATTAACAGTAATATTAATATTGATATGAGTTCTGCACTTAAGCTCTCATATTGTTTCTACTCTTTGTTGTTGTCGACCAACGCATGCGTCCTCTCACTCAGGGGTCGGGCAAGTGATCGAAGTTTCCTAACAAACCTCAAGAATATTCTTTGTAAAGAATCTGAACTTAAACACATTCAAAATTCAAAACACATTCAACTAAATTGTCTTTTACTCCATAATAAATAATTATTTTCTACACTTTTATGAAATATTATTACAATTAATCCTATTTATAAATTGGAATATTTCAGGAAATTTCAAACCCATTATTCGGTCGAATCCATAGGTTTAGAGAAGATTTTGAACAGGGTATTAATTTATATAAAAGCTAATTAATGATTATTCAGCCTAATATTCAGATGTTTTTTTAAGAAAAGTTCATTGATAACATTGATATTTGGTCGACTCAATCAATAATATTTATTTGGTATTCGTTAGAAAATTATTAATAAAATTGAAATTTATTTCTATAGAAATGATTAAATAATTGAACGATTCGTTTGTCTGTTTTATTGTGCTTTCAAAGTAATGAATGATTTTCTAAACGAATTATCAGCCAATATATGATTCATAAATGTCTTATATGGAGAACAACTGCTGTGACACTAGATTTAAATAAATCAAAAATCTTGTGCACATGTATTGCAATAACAGATTATTACTCGAATTCTAGTACTTTCTGCAACTCATTTATGATTTATACCCTCATTCAAACACCTTTTCTGATTGGTTCTGGTTATGAAACAGATTCAATATTTTTTTATACACAAAATGAACTGAAATTTCCATTAATTAATGAATTCTGAAATATGTTCCCATAAATAGTGGTCTGCATTAACACAACTGGAAATTGTTTTGAAAGTTTTCAATTCAAAGCTTTAAACAATTAATAACTCAATATTTGTGTTGAAATCTAAAACCGATTATCCGAATAATTATGACTAAACTGAAAGCAAGTTTAGACCACTATTGCTCAGTCACTCTAAAAACAACAAAAAACGATTAATACGAAAGTTATATAAATTCAATCTAAAGCCAGAAATATTAACAGAATTTTGAAACCGAGTTAATAATAATTGGAATAAATATGAGCCATAAGTTTGAAACTTTACTCTTCGTACTTCTGTTCGGATATTGGTATGACTTTTAGTATTATATAAAACATATTAATATTTAAGAATAGTTTTACTGAACTTTTATTAATATTTAAGAATATTCTTGATTTGATTTGATATTTATTTTGTTTTTGTTCAAAGTTTGACTGAAGAGAAGTCGAGTACAGAAGTCGACTGCATCTGTCGTTTACGACTAAATACCGGCAAAATGTTGGAGAAGTTAAAACTTTCTGACATAACAGTGTCGGATAAGTGTGACAGAAATGACTTTGATACTTGTGCCAAAGCTTGCACCCAAAAGGTATTTGCTATAAATAGGGCTCATTTCTGCGATTATTACTGAACTTCTGTTTCTTTCTCTCGAACTTAAATGGATTTCATTGATTGGTTAGACGTCGAGCGACACAAATGGTTTCGATTTGGATAAACCCAAAGCAAGCGGTGATCAGCAGAATCTGAGTTTAGGTCAATTATATTGCGATAAAGTCGGAGCCGATGTGAGCGCAGCGCAGATCCTGATGACAGTGACTCTGGAGTGTGAGTTTGAAAAGGAAATCACTCAAGAGAGGAACGGAACTGTTGTCAGTATTGGCAGCTCTATCTCCCAGTCCTCGATCACACGATTCATTGAAAGTGGTTTCAAAGAAAAGCTCAATTGTGTTGACTCTAAATATACAAACATTACTACCGTTTGAGACAAACGTTTCAATTAATTAAATTACAAATAATATTAATTATTATTACGTTCTTATTGTCAGTATTTAATTGATTTTAACTAAAATATGATTAATTCAGATAATGTTCTCAATTATATTGTTTTATGATTTCAGAACAGAATTCTAAATATGAATAAATCCTAAACCAGTTGTGATTTTAGTGAATCTTCAATCTTATTAAACGTTTGATTAAATTATTATTCAATGTCAGAATTGAAGCTCAAATTAAGGCTTCAATAGAATTATGTTTTGATTGCTTTTAATTCTGAACTTTTAAATAGAGAGAAGAGTGCTATACATGAGTACCACAAACACTGTTATACTGTAGTCAGGCCTACACTCGTCAGTCGTGCTCTGAAATAATGATCACATATTAAGACGGGTGACAATCATATTATTAGTTCTCGGATGAAGGAGTAAAGTATACGGATGACTCTGTGAATGATAATCTGCACTTTGATCTTAATTTAGAGACAGATTAGATATTCATTGAATATTATAAATATAAAGAATATAATTATCAGTAGTTATACAATGAGATTAACAAATTGGCTCTGGGCAGTTGCTCTCAAATGCATCTGAATAGAAGTGAAATGAATAGAATGCAGTGAAAGCGCTATATTTACTGTACCAGTTCATATTCTTGCTCATTTATGGAACTCATAAAAGTATAAGTTTGAATAAATTAAGAGTATTTTAGCAAAACTCAAAACAATATTTCATCCTTTAGTTTGCACTTTGATTAACGGTCTTTATGTCCACTATTTTTATCTCTTGATCATTGGTTTGAATTAATTTTTCCGCTTTTTGTCCACTTTTTGTTTGAGACCAGATATGCGTTAATCACAGAGTAGTGCTTAAGTATTAACACTGACTTTGTTCTCATCCAAACTATATATTATACTTATTTTTTCTCTATTGTAGTCAAACAAAAATCAGTTTATATGGACTTAATATAAAATTTTTTTAAATGTAAATAAGATGTAAATGAACTCCAAATTAAAAGCATATGAATTCAGGTATGAGTTCGACAACTAATTGAAGCTAATATTGGAGAAAAAAAAAAGAAAAATTGTGTCAATAAAACAAAACAAAACAAATTCCACTCATTTTACAGTAAAACAAAAAAATAAAATAAATGCAAAAAAAAGAAAACTATAAAAAGTTTTCAAAAAACAAAAACATAAAAACAATAGAATGAAAACAAACAGAACTAATGAAGAAATTAATTTAATTGCCATCAAAATACTCCCGATTGCGGTCTTATTTTAAAAAAGAAGTTTGTTTTGGGACATAATTTTGTTGAATTAAATTATTAAATAAAATAAGTCTTAAAATTTCAAAATTACAATATTTATAAGTTTTTCTTTAAACGAATGAAAAAACCAATAATTCATTTGTTAATAATTATTTTTTCTGTACAATAAATATTAAGATCATTACCGGTAAGTATATTAAGGACCAAATATTTATAATATTTATAATTATATACTGTATATCAATATAATAATAAAATGTAGTAATTCTTTCATTTCTTTTTTTTCAGGCATTCTATGCAATACAACAAAAGACATGATTTGTTGAGAAAAAAAAATAAGTGTAGAGTAGAGTAGAGAAGAAGATATACAGAAGAGAGTAAAAGAGTGGTAGAAGAGAGTCGGGAACAGAAAAGAAACAGAAAAATCACAGTCTCATGAAATTTATTTTTATATTTAATAATAATAATAATTAATAATAATATTACTAAAGAAAGTCATTCATTGAATTGGTTTTTGTTTTTGTAATGAATTCTATCGAAACAAAGCTATTATTTCATTCAAATGACGACAACTCCGAGCGATCGCACAACTGATTCAAACGACAGTTTCTGTACATCCGATGAATCAGTTATTTTGAAAATTGTTTTTATGTTTAAAATATATATAATTGTAATAATAATAATCAGTTCATTCATATATATATTTATATATATATTAGCAGCGAATAAATCTCTAAACAAATTATCGCAAATTATGCCCAAATTCTTGTCTCTAATAATTAATAATTGAAATTCAAATTCATGTTTGAATTATATTTTTTTAAATTAAAAACAATTTTTTGTTTGTTTCAGAACAGCAGTCGATTCACACAATTTTTTGATTCACAGACACAGTGTTTGTGCCATTAGTTTATGAAACGAATGGTTAATAATCATTAAAATTATTCAAATTTAGTCTTTGTTTTCATGAAATTCTTAAAAAATTGAAGTCAATTCAGGTCTACTGTATGTGTTTGGAGGCTCCGGAGGCACACCATTCAAATGATTAGTTTCTTAATGCACGCCAAGTGATCACTAATTGAGTCCAAGAGTTAGTTCAGAAGAAATAAATTAATTGCGAAATAATTTTATATAATTTAGTCGACATCTCAGTCAACGGCTATGACTCATGTGTTGGCCGTCGAACTCGAGTCAGTACTGGTCGTCGTCTCGCTATCTAAGCCCTCGTTTGTGGTTTCCGTTTCGGTCACCCGAACAACAGTCGATTCATTGTTTTCGTTATCGTTTTCGGCGAAACTCTCATTACTGTCGTTGAAGTCATTGTTGTTCTCATTATTATTATTATCGTTACTGTTGTTGTCGTCATTGCAGTTGTCGTTGTTGTGGACACTGTTGTGGTGGTTGTCGACACTGAACACACTTTTGACAGATTGAGCTAAAGAGCACTCGTAGATCACATCGGCTATAATGCCAGCCACGCCCTGGTCTAAGATTTGTGACATAACCAGAGCTAACAGTCTTTGTTGGAATTGGAGGAAAAGCGGTCGGTTGTCGGGAACGCGGGATATGCACCTGAGGGTAGAGGCCGAACGCCGGACCATATCTAGTGTAGTGCCCATCAGTTCCGGGTTTTCCCTCAAAGCGTTGATGCCCTGAGAGTTGGCCACTTGAAGGGCAGACTGTTCTGCCTGTTCGACGAATGATATCAATAGAGGTATTGCACAGCCGGTCAGTGCTATCGCTCGGGCAGAGGCCGAGTCGGCCGAAGACAAGTTCGACAATAAGACGACCGAAAACTCTCGTATAGTCTGGTCTTCGTGTCGGCTCAAAGAACGCGCTAAGTTCTGGTAGAGTTTGTCGATGCGCTCCCAGGGAGGGGTGGCCAGCATCAGGTCCACGTTCGAGTCCAGGATCGAGAGCTTCGATAGCGCTTCAAATGCCAGTCGTTGTGGTGAGAGATAATAGTTGGCCGACGGAAGTGTGTCCTGAGCGTAGGAGGACGGGCAGACTGCCCAGTGCAGCAGCCCGTCCAGGAATGGCAGACTTATCTGTTCGGAATAGGGCGACAAATCCAACTGTCCGCTCAGATTGGCAATGGTGACCAGTGTGTTCTCCCTGACCGCGTGCAGTGCGTCCCACCACCACTCCTTCTCGACCACCTTCTCGTTCTTCTCCCGGTCCTCACTGGCGAACAACTCGTCTTCAATACTGCGCTCGAAATTGCGTTTCTTCGAGACGTGTGAGTGATGTAGAAGTAGTAGTCGCGAGAGCACCAGAAGCAGACCCGAGTGCTTCGACATATTCTCGTCATTTCCCGGAACGAACGACAGGTTCCGTATGAGTGTCGACAGACAGAGACACCGTCTGGTCAGGGAGTCCTGATAGTCTTGGCCCACGTGAACGGCCGGTTCGTCCATATCATAGGACTCTTCTTCGAACTCTTCTCTGTCTTTCCTTTTGTTAAACCGATTCAGATCTGAGTCACGAATTCGCGGAAACTTTAATTCATCTGATTTTGTGCTCTCTTTGTCTGAACTACTGTTAACCACATTATTGTCATTCACTTCATTCGTCTCTTCTTTTAACTCAACCTTAGGTTCGATTGAAAACAAAATATTATTTTTCGGTTCCAATGGTTTCGTTGAATCTTTAGTCTCAACACTGGGTTCAGTAGTTGAGGCCAACGACTGGTTCTTCTCTTCGTTTGTCGACATTTTCCAACTGAAACTCGAATTTCGGTTTCGTTTTCTGTTTTTCTTCACAACTCTTACGAATCGAACAAAATTCTCGTCCGATTCGAAGTGGGTTTGGATGTGAGCCGTCGACTCTCCGAAGCCCACAGTCCAGTGGTCGACACCACCGGTGAACCCGTTTTTCATATGATCCCAGTCCTTGTCCGGATCGACGATAAACAATGACTTTCCGCCTTTGAATTTCACTGGTTTTCCATTTCGGGACTTATACGTGAAGTTTGTTGTATTGAGAAGAACTAACTGATCCTCGTCTGGAATGTTACTCTTCTTAGGGGTAGAACACCTCTCCTCGTCCTCTTCGTCCAACCCCTCACTCTCACAATCACTTAAATCTTTATTCAATTCGAACCACATTTTAGTCCTCTTTTCTGAACTAATGAACCCATTGTTCGGCTCTTTATTGCTTTGTTTGGACTCAAAGCCGATTTCTGTGTCGTCGAAGAGTCCGTCGAATATCTCACTTAAGTATCGTTTGTAGTGTTCGAGCAATACCTCTAACATTCCGGGCATATGTTGTAACCCGAAGTAGAGCACAGTTGAGTCGTCGTGAAGCAGAACACTGAGTATGTCCAGAGCCCACGTGCTCTCTGCCAACAGGCCTGACTTCAGACACATAATCAGTCTCCAGGCCTCGACTGAGCTCAGGTCTCGAGCGCACAGTTTCCGCCGTTTAGTCATAATCGGAGTCTTGGCCTCAACCGAATCGGGAGGAAAAATAATCTCTTTCTTGATCTGATGGAACACTGGGTGATGATGTTGTGGTGGGTGTGAGTACGGCATCGGCCCTACCGACTGGTGCGGACCCATCATATGCGGCGGCACTTTATTAGGCGGCGGTATGTTTGACATAAACTGTTGTCTTTGATCGGTTCGCGCAGAAAAGTTCGACATTTTGTTCATCTGATGTCCGGCGCCGTAAGGCGTCGGACCTGAATAGAGGTCGTGAGGAGGCGGTGGCGGAACCGTTTGCGAGGGACTGAACCTATTGTGCTGCCAATTAGGACCGTTGTCTACACGTGACATATGATCCCAGCCTTCCCTGACTTGAGAAGCAGGCGGACCACCGAATGGAGGGGCTGTGGAGTTCGGAGGCAAATGGGATGCCGATGGCGGGCCATAAGCTCGGTATTGGTTATCACGATTCCATAGGGGCTGACTCGAGGGCGGGTTTGGCGGCGTTTGTCGACTATTGCCTGAACCAGAATATGGCGCGAATTGTCCGGTCGGTGGCATTGAGGGCTGGGGTGAGCCATACGTGTTATTGACTGGAGGGTAATGTTGTTCCTGTTTCATGAAGTCCGGGTGCCGTTTCTGCGGGAACTGCTGCTGACCAGTGCCCGGATGCCATGTCGTACCAGATTGAGTCTGTACTCCCGGCTGAGTCGTGTTGGCACCGGTGGCCGGCCCTGACTTTTGTGACGACATTCCACCCAATTGTTGTGCCGATGAAGCACTCGAATAGTGTGGCTGTTGTTGTGAACCGGAATAGTTCTGATCATATGAATGAATGAATGAAAGCAGAGATAGTATTAGCGATAAATCAATCAATTAATCAATGAATGAATGAATGAATAAGTTTTAGATTTTGTTAATTAAGAGAATATAAAAAAATAAAATAAATATCTCTTTTAAATCGTGCGGTTATTAAACTAAAATAAGTGTCACATACTTGAGATGATTGAGAAATTTTGGCTGCAAGTAGTCTCTGTGCGAGAGGGCTTTGGATGCGTAACATTGAATTCTAATGGTCAGTATTGAGTGCATTATCGGTGAATAAATAAATGGAAAAATCAAATAAAAACAAAATAAATAAAAATTAAATAAAAGAGTTTTTCTAATAATTATGATTAAAAAAAAAAATTCTTTTCATGCTTTCGGAAAACAGATTCAGTTTTTGAGGAATAATAAACATTTGAGTACAGATCACACACCCATTAGGACTAAATAAAACTATAAGAATCTAATGATTATTATTTGTTTTGCCGAAACTAATTGAAGAGAAAAATATTTATTTAACTTAAGTTCAAATTATTCGAAACAGAAGTGACTTTTGAAGTGAGAAAATCATTTCAATTAAAAACTATGAAGAAATTGCAATTCAATACTATATTTACAACATTTGGAAAATAAAGTAAAAAAAGCTGAAAAATATATAAATTCTAACCAATTAATGGAAAATATCCGAAGAATAATGAGATTATTCTCAACAGAAGAAAAAATTTATATAAGAAATAGCAAAGAATCGAAACAATCGAAGAGTTATTTAAAAGAATAACTATATATACGAACAAATTGAAAGTTAATTTCGTTTGGATATAATTAAAAATAAAACATAACTTTTCGATAATTATTTCACATTTCACTTAATGGAGAAAAGTTTAAGAAAAAAATCAGCAATGAATTGAATACTTGAGTAAAAAGAACTTGAATTCTATACTAGTTATTAGAGCGCGTGCTTTACTACAAAAACATATGGTTTGTGAGAAAAATGAATTAATAGAGCGAATAAGTGAGCGCTCGACCGGGGTTTGAATGGTAGAGGGGCTGAGAGACAGAGAATTTCAGCGAATAATAGAATAACAAAATAATTTTCAGGTTATAAACAGTGATTAATCGGGAGATAACTCTATAATAACTGAACGGTTGCCTGACTTGCAATACAATATCGAATATTACTTGTGAGACATAAATGATTTTATATCCAAATCCCCATTACATCCAATTTTGTGCAATTATCCCAAATAGAAAGAACCCTTAATGAATTTAATAGACCACCAGTGCCTAAGCCATGACATTCATTTGATACTCTCATCGTTTGTTTATTTATTTTCAAATATTCATTAATGAAATTATTGCAAAAAAGCCGGCAAAAAGTTATGCCATTCCTATTGTGGCCATCAATTCATACGACAAAATAAAAACTTATAATTAATGATCGAATGTCACACAGATTTGTGTTTTACTATATCTTTGAAATATATAGTCATTTGTTTAATTATAGCCACAAATGAATCGCTTTGTAAGACTAAAGCACTAAAGCTTTGAACAACATTTGCAAATAAAAAACCAAAAAATATTAAACTATTTTATTGATTATTGATTAGCGAATAATAAGCTGTGAAATAAAAACTATTTTTCAAACTTAAAAAATAAGTTTTTTGTGTTTAGGTATTCCTGCAGTGGTTTTGAATAATTTTAATTTTCAACATTCAGTTCAGAAGAATGTGAACTTCCTTTCATTAATGACCTCTCAAACTATTGATACACAAATCGAGTGCTTCTTCTCTCTCATCGATTTGTTTTATGAAAATTGCTTTTCCAGTCATTCATATCATAATATGTAATGATTTTCTATTCGTGTCTTAATTTATGACTTCATTCAAAGCACTCTATACTTTGAATAATAGGAGTCAATAAATGAAATCAATTTGAATATTGGGTTCGATTGGTTCAGACATTAACCGATTCAATAGATTTTGTTGAAAATATCGATAATTAAAGAAATGCTTAAATTAGAGGCAAAACAAAAGAACGATTGAAATAAAGAGAGTATTAATTGATGTCTAAATCAAATAATTTATTTAAGATAATTGAGTGCTTCTAATGGAATGCAGTCTCGGGTGGAAAGTGCAATGAATGCAAAAATGGGATACAAGTGATGGATGAGATCCAGTTGACAGGCAATGTGTGTCAGCAGTGAATCAGACATTCAATTCAAGTGAAATAAAGTCTTATTTTATGCAAATATTGCAAACAATGAATGCAATACATGTGCGACAAGTGTGAGACGACTACTGACCTGATAACTGGACATATCGTTACTCTTGAAGTTGTCGGCACTCGTGCTATTGTAACCCATTTGCTGACCCATAGGCCCGTACTGTCCGATTGGTGAAGAGCCGCCTCTCGTATAGTTGGGAGTCGTAGAGGGCGGGGGGTTGGGTGGAGGATGTGCTGGTGCGGTCTGCTGGCCGCTCGGAGGGCCGATTGGGTACTGTCCTCTGGACTGATGTCCTGCGACAGAAACGGGTATTTGTTGTGGCTGTTGGCCATACATCGGGTCCTGTGAAAGGGGCGGACGTGTGTGCTGTTCGAATCGGTTGTCCGTTCGCTGCGAGTCATAGCTCTGCTGTTGATTATAATATGGCGACGGATGAGACATACGGTTCGGAGGATATCCTTGTGCTTGTGGCGGAGGACCGGTATATGGATCTGTTTGGCCCGTTTGGCGGCCAAACGATTCATTATATTCTGGGAAATGGTTTTGTTGGGTCGGATGGTTTGGATGACCCGTTGGCTGTTGTTGTTGTTGTTGTTGTTGTTGGGCCGCAACTGAATTATAATATGAGTTATGGCTTTGGCCTAAAGTATGAGAACAGTTATCATAATTACTACTGAATTCTTTTGATTGGTGTGAAGGAGTCGAACCAGTTTGCGATTGGGCACCGGATGGAGGTTGTGATGGCGGCGGCTGAGGGTGACTGCGCGACGGATAACCCGACGCGTGTTGTATATCGTCAGCGAACGGATCCTTAACACTAATGCTCTCGTTGTGATTGGCTAAGGGTTGCAGCGAAGGCGGGTTCTGACCACTCATATGCGGTGGAGGCGGCGGTCCTGAAGGGTGTGGCGGATACCCAGTCGGTTGATGTGATGGCGGCGGAGGAGGATATTCAGAGTTGGGCATTGAGTTCGGCGGAAGGAAGGGCTGCGGCGGATAGGATCCGGGCGGACCGTAACCGTCCATTTGCGGAGGACCGGGATGACCCTGGAAAGGTGGTTCCGGTGGTGGTTGTGCTGCCGCAGCTGCTGCTGCCGCGGCGGCCGCAGTCTTGTTCTTCTTCCTGTTGGCGCTGTCCAGGGAGGCCAGTATGGGCTGGGGATCAATGTTTCCCCTGTCGTACTTGCACTCGAAGGGCAGTAAGTGTTTCATGTATTGCTTGCGCAGAGTATAGGCAGCACTGGAAGAGGTGGCGATATTGCAGATCTGAGTGCACTCCTTCCACAGCTTAGCTCTGGTCACTTCCAGAAAACCTCCCCTCTCTTTGACCGCCAGATAGAGTCGGAACAAATCGAGAGGCAATTTGCTAATCGTCGGGCACTGACTGATTGGAGTTCCCCTTTCGTCCTGGTATTGGATGAGTTTGTCGAGAAAAGCTCTTCGTTCGGGATCGTCGGACATGTCGTACAACTTCATGAGGCCGTCCGGACGCTACGCATCCAACAGAAAGTAATAATATTTTAGTCAATGTTTACCAAAAAAATATCACATTTTATGGCAAAACAAATAATTGAGAAAAAAAATTGTAAAACAATTAAAGAGAGCAATGCATGCGAGCTATGAGTACTGCATATATCAGTTAAGGCTATTCGAGTCATCCGTCAGTTATTGTTTGAAAATAAAGACTAAATTAATTGTAAATCAGAGAGCACTGGGAGGAGAGGAATGGGTCGGAAAGGTCTGGTAAAACGTGATTAACCTTAACGTTGTGTCCACTGTGCGAGTCATAGCCTTGACTGTTGACGACCTAATCAGCGATAATAAGCAAAAGTGCATTAAATTATAGTATTTATCGAAACAAATATTTTTATATCATTTGATTGAAGCGAACAATCAATTCGTGGATCAACTGATCCGTTACTTACAGGACTAGCGGGAGTTCGCGGCCAACTGGGACTCGAAACCGATTCGAATTCGTCGTGAAATGATGAGAGACTGGCGGCCGGGGATCCCAATGTGTTGGGCGTCGGAGGATGTGAAAGACCCGGGGGTTTAGAGTTGTGTTTCGGTGTGTCTGAGCTGTCCTCTGCCTGTGAAGACGTTGTCGACGCCTGACTCGCTTCGTCCAGAATGGGCGGGGGTTGGGGTCCGGCCCTCACTTCGGCGATGCTGTTCGACAGCGAAGGGGTGGCCGCGAGCGGCGATGTAATGCTTTGCGTCACTGAAGTGGATGCGCCACCGCTGGCGTCCGTTGCCGGCGGACTCGTTATGTGCGTCGGACCCATAGGATAGCCTGAATTAGGCGGCGCTTCACTGCCTGTCGGCGGAATCGGTTCGTTTGGTGGCAACCCATGCATGGGTCCGGTGGGTCCGTGCATGAGTGGTCCGCCCGATGGCCCCATCGGAGACATGGGCGGCGGTCCGTGCGGTGAAAACGAACTGTTCGGCTGATATATCCTCTGCTGTAAGTGTTGTCTCAAATACATCGACGTATGCGGCGATCGCGCGGTAAAGCCGGCCGACCTCTCGGCCGCAATCACAGCTGCCTGTGCCGCCACCTGCGCCCCATTGGGACTGGTGGCTGGCATGGCTGTCTTGGTCGGGTAACACGTGGGCGGAGGCATCATATTGTTGTTGACTCCATAGCCGGAGTGATGATTGCCGTACGCGTAGACACTGTTCGGCGCATTACTAGTGCCACTGCCATAACCCGGAGACATACCGGGGTGTGACGGAAGTGACGGATGCGGCGACTGGTGGTTACTCATCCGAACCTGACCGGTCGGCGGACCCGGAGTCGTTGGTTTACCCGGAGTACTCCGTTCGGACGAATTGGACGACTCGTCCAAATGAAGGTTTGGTGAATGAGATACTGATTCCTATTGTTCGGCAAAAATGAATAAGAATTCAACGGTTATTAAGATTCGGTCACAGAATCCAGAGTTCATTATATGTTTTCTATGTGTTCTCGGAATCGGTGCACAAGTAGTACAGTATTAGTAATTTTCTCATATACTTCAAGATAAGTGTGCGGACTGTTTATGAGTACTGTTTCATTTGGTTTCGCAATTTGAAGACAAATTATAAAAAATATCTTCAATTATTAGACGGAATCGAAAGAAAAGAAAAATAAATAAATAAATAAAGAATTTCTCAATTCATAGAAAATGTGTCGGAATTTTCGTAATAAGAATTTGAATTATTCTTTCAATACCTCTAATCAAATACATAGAGTAGAGACAAATGAAAGTAAAATTAATTCTTAATCAGCAAAAGATTAAGTAATTTATTGATAAGTTATGTATCGTTTCTGCAATCAAATCAAACAAGAGGTCTGACTGACTGCCTGTGCCGTCTGTCTGTATTTACATTTGTGAGACAGACTTAATACAATCGACGATTATATGATGAACGACGACAATACAGGAATGGGATCATTAACCTAATTATTGACATCAATACAATTGTAAGAAACAACAAAAATAAACAAATTTTTATCATTACATTCGTTGCTGTAATGCGAGATCAATGTCGCGACCTTCACATCAGAGCATCAAAGCATTCATCAACACATCAAACGCCAGAATATTAATCGGAAATAAATTAATGCAATCATTATATTAGTCCTGAATAACAATTTCCATACAATACATACAATACAACCAACACTCCACTACTCTATCTTTCTCTCTCTCTCTCTCTTTCTCTCCCCTCCCTCTCCTCTCTCTCTCTCCCCTCAAAAGGTATTTCCCAAACAATCAAATCGAAAAAAAATCTTTTGTTTTCCACATTTTATTTCTAATTTTATTTTTCCAATTCATTCATTAAGTGGTTCGTTCATTCATTCATACATTCATTCATTGATTCATACATTCATTAGCGAATAAATTTCAAAACACGAATAAGTTATTAAACTTTATTCTAATTACTTATTAAAAAACAAAATTAATGGCAATATTTGTAAATAATATATTGCTTTTACATAATTACGACAAAACGCTAAGCAGAGTCGATCAGCTGATTCTTCAATTAAACTAGTCTGGCTCAAAAATCAATTAAGTAGGGGTATATTTTTCAAATAAAATTACCGAAACTCACTTTTTCTAACTCATGCTAACAGTTTGGGTCTGAATATTGAAAATTCTTAGCGAACAGAGAAAAAAGGGTTAAAAAAGTTCTTTTCCAACAATTTTGTTGTTAAGAAAAATAAATATAAAAATACATATAAAACGAACAAATATTTTAAGGGTTAGAGCGAAGAGAATGAGAAACAAAAATTAATGTGCGATAGAATTGTGTCGGCAATGGAGAGCAGCAGAAAACGATCAAGATTGTAGTCTGGATACGGCTAATGAAGGCAGCCGAGTGCAGTTTTCAATATAATTGGCAAATGCAGGAACGGGTACTTTTTGATCAATTAGGTCTTCATATCTCGATTCTAATTAAATTTTTTTTGAATCCACGAAACTTTTGGGTCGATTGCAAACTACGGCTACGAATCGACTGACAGAATGAATAGCAGTCTATACTATACTATCTCTCTCTCTCTCTCTCTCTCTCTCTTCTCAATTTAGCAGAGATGCATTGGCACAGCAGTGAGTCTCAGCTCTCTCTGTATGTATGTATTGCTCCATAAGAGCGACTCATTTTTTGAATCAATAATTTTGAACGAAAGCTCTGTATCTCTGTATATATGAGTTCAGAGCGAATGGAGTCAAGCAAGTCGTATATGTGTTCAGTGCGATAGCAGTACTGAATCCGTACATGTATTCTGTACACTGTGTACAGTGTGTGTGTGAGAGAGAGACTCCTTTGGCGATAGAGTACAACATAGGCTTTGCTTATACTGTATTCAGGTTTGGTTTGGTTTATAAGAGTAGAGTAGAGTTGAGTTGAGTTAGAGTTTGGCAAAGAAATGAAGAAATGTTGGAAATGCTATGCAATAGAGTCTGAAACCGGCAAAACGTTAAACTGCTAGTTGTTTGGGTCCCTGGTTGGAGAGTAGGAGTGGAACAATGTGCACAACCTGTCTGTTGCCTACAATGGCACCCTGTGTGGAGAGTAGTGCATGCAGTGCTCAACTATTCAATTCTGCCCATAACTGACATTAAGGCAAAATGTTTGATAAATGTGCTGCTCTTTCGCTATACGCTGTAGCACTGTATGTACAGTCTCTCTGGCAATAGCACAGCCAGTCTTGCAGTTCGACTGAAGTTTTACAGCAATCCAATAGTAGTTATATATAGTGAGCGCCTGATAGCCGTGTGCTCTCACTCTGTTCCTTAATGTTAGGCAGAATAGGCAGTGCCAGTGCTGGCAAACATCACACACACACACATACATACATACTGTATATACAGTGCAGTTTATACAGAGCTGGCTCACATTGGAGGGCATTGCTTTCCTTCCCTGTCAGGCATTATTATAAGCGCAATGTGCATCAGCAGCACAGCCAGGCCTTAGCTTTATGTGCAGCACACAACCGAATCTGTGGGGCTAACAGACCAAAACTATATACTCCTCGTCATTATGAGAGCGGAGTTAAAAAATTATCAGACAATTGAAAGATGACTTCAATACTAATATTCTGTTTTCTATGAATTATGAATACATTACTGCAATCGGAGTCATTGCAATCTAAATGTAACCAAGTTTGAAACTGACATAGGATAGAGTAAGAGTATCTAGATGCAACTCAAAAGTAGATCCTGCTTAGAAGGGCACAACTCAATTGGAGGGCAATTATTCGGTTTTATAATTTTCTAAAATAATATTTGACTCAATTTTCGTCGATATCTGCCATCGATTACAGCATTTAATTGCAAATGATTTCAAACGAAATTATTAGCGAAAACCGAAAGCGAAAAGTTTAAGTGTTTTTATGGAAAAAAGGAAAACAATAATTATTAGAGTAGTTATTGAGTGAGAAAAAAGATTTTTATATTTATACTCAAACAGTGTGTTTGGCTATGTATTGAAAACAAAACTTTATTTTCAATGCAATTGCGAGCAAAAGTACAGATATCTGTATATGAATATGAATGCAGTATTACTACTCTACTGTATTCGTTGTATGTATTCGTTGGGCTAATTGTCTCCACTCTTGCAGTATTATCACATATGATATGATATGAGAGAGAATGTGATATAAAATGCCTTTCCATACAAAACACATTCAATATAATAGAGAAATAGTTTTTTGCGAATACTGTATAACTAAACTAAAAACTAAGCCCTAAACGAGAAACTCGTTTACATTAATTGGTGACGTTTTGTAGTAAAGGCGTTACAAATCATTATTATTAACCCAAATAATGTCAATTCGTTCGTTCCTCTACTTCTCCAATAAAATTCTTATAAAAAATTTTTAAATAAAAAATAACTTTTTTCAGTCTGTGTTTAAAGAGTTTTTATCCAAAAATGTTGTAAACTTTAGATTAAGTCAAAGGGTATTAATGCTGTGAGAGTGGGGACAGACCTGTGCTTACAATAGTAATCATTGAACTATTGAACAAAATTAAACATAATTTTCAGATCTCTTTTCACTTCATTCACATGTTTTCTATTCATTCATTCATTAATTCAATTCATTCATCAATTCATTGAAAATAACAACAAATCAGACATTTATTGTATAATTAATGAAAACAAACAGAAAATCAAAATTCAAAAAAGCGCTCGAATTGAGTGTAGAATTGAATGAAATGTTTTTAAATCAAATCCAAAATAGAGTAAAAATAATGATTTTTATCTCAGAAATCGATTTGCATTACAATTATTATATGCTTTGAATTTGGAGTTCAGGTCTTCTATGCAAACAATTAACGTGTTTTGGGGAAGGAGTGAGTGAATGGGTGAGAGAGCGAGAGAGGAAAGTGATGTTCAATGTTGAGCAGCAAATAGTGATCTGACGGTCAGAAAGTATTTTTTCATTCAAAACATTCTGAGCTAATAATTGACATTTAATTTGAGTACTACTGGAGTCTCAAAGATTGGATGTCATGACAATCGGTCTGTTAGAGTGCGCGCGCGTGCGTTCAGCGCATCCACACATCACTTGCATTACTTATTCTTCACTTCAGTGGCAATCAACTGAAATGCCGACTCAGAGTAGTCGGCCATCACTTTCGGGCACCGGTAACACAATTAGGAACAGAACAGAACGGATAGAATGCTAATGGAGTAGTACTCACTTGAGTTCTATACATGTGCTGCTGCTGTTGTTGGTGTTGTTGCTGTTGATTGAATCGCATTGTATTCCAGGCCTGTTGTTGTTGTTGAGTCAGACTGTGCTCTTTGCCACTGGTCTGCACCGGCACCGGTAATCCGGCACTGGAATAGTCACTATAACTGTTCTGTTGATACCTTTGCAAAGTATTGGGCGATTGAAGCAATTGGTTGAGTGTAGGCGTCGGACCCGACACCGGCTGACCGGGATATCGAACCGCACTATTGGTGCCATTATTAGCACTGCTATTGTTTTGAGTCATATTTGAGTTATTGTTTAGATTAGAGTTCGTATTGACGTTCATATTCGAAGAGTTATTATAACTAATGCCTGGGTTGGGCGCCCGCACGGGTGGGCCCATTCCAGGCATACCCGGAGGACCACTGGGCTGATGGTATCCACCGATGTTTCGATTATACATTTGATTAGTCTGTTGTGGATATGGATGTTGTGAATGGTATTGTGGTTGTGGCGGGTATTGCGGGTGCGCTGAGTGATGGGTCGGGCCGTGCATTCCTGGCATTCCCGGCAATGCTTGTCCACCCGGGTGCTGTTGCATTGCTCCTATTCCTCCTGGCTGTTGGCCTGGATGTGGCCCGGGATGACCCGGTTGTGGTTGTTGTGACATATAAGACATCTTCGCCTTAAGCACATCACTCGACTGCATCTGTGCCGCACTCACTGCTGGCCCTCCAGAGTTGGCGCCGGCATTGTCTGCATTGGCGTTAGTCATGTTGGGCGGAGGACCTGCAGGTCCGCCGGGTGGCGGCGGCCAACCACCACCGCTCGCACTGGCACTCACTGGTGGTCCCGACGCGTGTTGTGCTTTCATTTGCGGACTGTGTGGCGGCTGAGCACCCGATTGAGGCATCGGAGGACCCGTTCCTGTCTGACCGGCACTGGTCTGCAGATCACTACTGTTCTGATAGGCTGAGTGATGGGGTGGAGGTTGTGATGGCTGTTGGGGCGGGTATTGGTTGTTGTGTTGGTTCCGATACGAGTCGTCCGAATAGTTTGAGTTATAATTCGAATACGAATTCGAGTCCGCGTTCTGTGGGTTCGGTGGCCGCGACTCGAGTGCACTCTCTCTGTGCACGGCTTCTGACCCGATGGCAGGCATTGGCGGAGATTTGACGCGAGAATAGCAGTCATTGGGTGTCGACTCGAGTGTCATATCATTGCCATTCTTGAGGATAGCGTTCGACTCGTCCTTTCGCTTAACCGCTTCAGTGCTGGTCTGAGTGGTGGCCATCACTTCCACTGCAGAGACCGGACCAGACGGTGACTATCGTTAGGTTAGACTACAATTTGTGGAACAGAGGGAACAGTAGTTTAGAAAATGAGGAATAGTATGGAAGGCATACACTCTATGCTATGCTATGTTATGCTGTGAGCACTGGTAGCATAACATACAATCATATACAGAGTCTATGCTATGGAATACCCTTTAGTTGTTGTTGTCGTTCAGTCAATACCACTGTTCGAGTGGAA
This sequence comes from Eueremaeus valkanovi, assembly GCA_034693305.1. Classification (NCBI taxonomy): domain Eukaryota; kingdom Metazoa; phylum Arthropoda; class Arachnida; order Sarcoptiformes; family Eremaeidae; genus Eueremaeus; species Eueremaeus valkanovi. Next base: position 21,586 of record JAQIWA010000107.1, on the reverse strand, counting down.
AGGGATGGCATTTAATGGCAAATGAGTGAGTGTTGGACTCGTATTAATCGGTGTAATCATAACCAAAACAATAGCTGAGAGCACGTGTAGTCTGATTTGATTGGCACGCAGTCATAGCAGTCATACTATTGACAAATATCTGTACGCTTTAGCACTGATAGGAACACACAATGAGGACCAGTAGTACTAATAGAGTCAACGATTACTTTATACACAACGAGAATACATATAACATAGCATTCGTTCGCATCGAGTGCTGCGTTGAATGCTTTGAGCGCTCGTAGGCTCCAGAGTGTGAGTCGTATGGCTCGTACAGCTCTATGGCTCGTATACTGTGCTCAACATTATTGTGACGAACAGATCCATCCAATGCAACCAACACACTATCAGAGCACAGGCCTCATAGCCGCGCACTAACACTGTCTAAGGCCTCCTTTCATATCTCTAACATTTATTGACCACAAGTACGGCTAAACTCTGACCAGTGGTCACAAGTCACTGGTATGGGTCCACAGCTGTGACACAGACAGACAATCAATGTCTTAATTGTGCAAAATATTGGGTTAAATAAATTTTGGGCTCCACTAGTGCTGGCACTATATGTCGTTTTGCGTAGTAATACCCACTTTAGAGCTGAACTATTCGTCGTTTTTGGCTGCACTGATAGCACTGGTAGTTTCGCCCGCTTATGCCTTTATGCAGCACTCGATTAGTTTTTTCCAGCAAAACCAGTCTTCAGTGTTCAGTCGTTCAGTATTTTAGTGCACATTCAATAAGTAGGAGAGAGAGAGAGAGAGAGAGAGCGCACACATACTCTGTGTCTGCCCTCTAATGCCATCTCATACTAAACATATCCATCACTTGTATGAGAACTAACGATAAAAACAATTTCTTTCCTCTGTTTTGACTCTAATTCCAAAAACAGATAACCAGTACTACTACTGATAGGAACGATAGCAGAGCTTATTTACGACTCTCTCCTTCTCTCGCTCTCTATGTATGAAATTGAGTCACAAATTCTGGTAATGTTTTGCTATTTTTCAAAAACAATTCAACAAAATCTATATAAAAAACGAAAAGAAATATTCTTTTATCTCAAGTGAATTGAAATACAGTTTAGTTTTTAATTCAAATGAATCGGAAAATCAATTCTTTTTGCACACAATTTAACCCAAATTCTCATTAAATATCGGAAAAGAAATGAATATTTATTTTGCAGTTAAAACAAATATGAAATGAAAATGAATTGAGAAATAATTGAGTGATAAAAGAGAAACAAAATCCGAAACAAAAAAGATTTAATTCTGTTTTCTGTTCAATAAATTAAATAATTTAATCGATTCATCAGTTTTTCCGTTTAATTAAATAAATACTAATTATTAGAAAAAAGAAATTAATTTTCAGTTTTAATCCAAAAGAAATGTTAAAACTTTTTGTTGCAAACAATTACTGATTGTTTAGCCATAAGTTGAGAAATGGGTTCATTAGTACGACATTCGTCGGAACAGACAGTTTTGAGGAACTGTGTGTCGAGACCGCAGTCCTTCAGGTTCTCGATTGCGAACGCCTTTGACGTCGGGTTCGAATCGAGCGATACGTTTACTGCACTGAAAGCAGCCGTCGGTTCGTATGTCGAGAGCGAACCGTTGAACGAACTGTGCGTTTGCTTAAGCAGAGCCACTAAGCCGTTGACGGCGTTCGGGAGTATAGGTCCGAACACTTCCAGACAACTGTACGATTCGTTTGCATTGATTTCAGTCACCGTTTGCTTCACTTTCAACGACTGCAAAGTCGAGCCGTGAAAGGCCACCGGCGAGAGAAGGGTTGGCGGAACGCCCGACAGGGGACCACTGTTGGGGATACAGGTGCGCGTATTCAACAGAAAGTTGAGGAAGAGCTGAGTGCCGGCCATGCCTTTGATGAGAACCAGGGATTTCATTCTGGAGACCGAGTTCTGCGAACTTCTGTTTGGAATCGAAATTAATTTAAACATTAGTTAAGACAAGAAATGCTAAGAAATCATGAGTTTTAGTCAACACTTACTTATTCTTGCGCTTGGGCTGTAAGGACGGGAAGTCCTGTTGACTGAGTCCAAGACTCTCCAACCAAGCGCTCGGCTCCTCATTGTCGTCGCCGTTATCACCGATTTTCTGGTTATTGTCAACACTTTCGGACACAACAGACGATGAGTTAAGACTAACAAAACCAGAGGTCATGTCATCCGAAGTCATGTCTGTCTTATTGGTCTCACAGAAGGGCATCGAATAAGTGATCCCTTCGTCGGTCAACAGCTTTCTGAGTCCAGTCGTCGTCGGAGTGATTATGACGTGAATGTCGTTGCAGTTCATAACTCCGGCCGCTCTGAACAGTGTTGTGAATGAGTTGGCGCAGACATAGAAGTAGGGGCAGTGCTTGGCCTTAAGCAACTGGTACAACGACTTCAGACTTCTGCACCAATCCGTGTGCAGGGCTTCCGCTAACGGCGTGTTTGGCATTATTGAGAAGACGGGCGCTTTCGAGGACACAGGGGTTCCGGGCTTTGGGTTCTCATTGCGAGGGAATAATGTGAGCCACGGGAGGGACGGGTGCGACCAAACCAGACATTGCTTATGCAACTGAGACGCGAAACTCGTGTCCATCGAGTCCTGAGTCGACTGACTGCTACTTGAGCTGTCAGCACAGGCACTAAGACCCTGAGTGGTGAGACAGCGGACGAAAGCACTGATTCCGGCCGACTCTTCAGTGGCCCTAAAGTTTCCGCGAAAACCAAACGATTTGTTCGAAACGAAACTGATTTTCGTTTTCAAACTCCAGTCAACCAAACATTGGTTGGGATTTCGGTTTTGCTGACTATTATTGGCCGAAACGTCCGTCGAATCCAAGTTTGCGTTTTCGTCGATATTCAGGACATTATTCAAATTATCACTAATTGTATGGAAATTCAGTTTTCGTCGGCCTTTCGGTGACTTCTTTACGATTGGAAACGAATTCCGGATTTTATTTGGTTTCGGACTTCGGTTCTGGAGTTTGAACGGAGAAAAGGACTTGTGTTTCAACGGATCGGAACCGTTGGGCAAATAGTTTTCCAAACACTTGAGCGGAGAATAGACTGACTTCAGAGGCGATGCCTTCGACGGAGACTCAGATAATAATCGTTTCTTTTTCCTGAGTTTAAACACTTCCGAGGGTTTCATGAATTCAGGACTCATTGGCGACGACTTTCGCTTCGATTGCGAATCCATTGCTAATTGTATTTAATCTCAAAAACTAATTATTAATTATTTATTAAATTAATTATAATTAGTGTCAAAGCATTTGATTCACTAATTGTTTGAATTGAATTCAACTCCACTTAAGCCTAACTTATTGGACAAACGGTTGCGTCGACTGCAGTCCGTATGAAGTGATTTGTCTTTTCATTGAAATACTATTAGTTTTAATTCATTTCTCTCTAAAATATAGATTCAATTCAATCAGAACTGAATACAACTTTAATTCTATTGCTTTATATTAAATATAATTTAAATATTATCTGAAAATTAATCGACTTTTTTGTAAATAAGAGACTGAAAGCCAGGAAACGGCCATTGGTTTCAATTGGTTTGATTGGCGCCAACGCTCCCACCAATCAGTGATGGCTTTACTACACTTTGAATTCTACGGTATATTAATTATCCTTTTATTTAACATTGAGCATAATTTCAACTAAATTGATGTCATTGTCACTCAAATCAAATTAAATGCTAAATAATTTTGAATTTAATCCTTAATTATTCTGAGATTCAATTGATTTAATTAATGTTAAAAATAATCACAATTTTATGATTAAAAAGTTTTTTTTACAACACAACCCCTGCTATAAAACGGTACGTCTTATATGAATGTATTTGTGGCGCAAAACAAGCGATTATTTTGTTGTGTAAACTGCAGACAAAATATTGGCTTAATTTTAATTAACTATTAATTTAATTATTATTAAAATAATGTCAAACAAATTGGAGGCAAAATTAGCGCCAATTTTCGACATAAAGGCAAACAAAAAGTGCGAAAATGTGTTGAATATTAAGAGTATTTGTAATAAACGCAAAAAGAAGTCAACAAAAAGTGAAAATAAAAACAAAAAAATTATCAAAAAGTTTGACACAAATTGTGTCCAAAAGGATTCAGAACTCAGTGACGATGACTGCCGAAGAAGTAAGAGATTAAAGGATAAAGTGGTGACAAAAGAGTCGATTTTTAGCTATAATGAAGACACAGACGAAGAGATCAGTTGTGATAAAAATGAGATTAATTTTGTCGAAGATTTTGAGGAAAATATTAAGAAAACGATTGATTCGGTCGAAGAAAATAGTAATACAATTGACTATTGGATTGACTGCACGTCTGGACAACAGTCACAACGGTTTGAAGACACAGACGAAGACATTGAAGTGGTTTATGCGAACAATACCACAAATGGTTCACAAGAATCGGTAACTGTTCTGACAGACAGTCAATCGGCTGAAGAACAAAAGGCATGTCTTTTATGGACTGAGAAATACAAACCGACGACTAGTTCTGAAGTGATTGGACACAACTCAGCGGTCAATAGATTGAAGTCATGGCTCGAAGACTGGAATAAAAAGGAACCGATGAGTGAGGCGGACAGTGAAGACGATTCCGATGCAGACAATTGTTTGGACGAAACTAATGCTTGTCTTCTGATCTGCGGTCCGACCGGTTCGGGGAAGACATCAATGATATACGCGATGGCAGAGGAGCTGAAGTACGAGGTCTTGGAATTGAATGCTTCGATGAAAAGAAACGGACGAATCATATCTCGAATCTTAGGCGAAGCGACTCAATCGCATCACATGCAGAGGAATGGCGATTCCAACGGCGCGACACCCAATATGATTGAGTCCTTCTTCACTCCGATCTCAAACATCAATAAAGTCGAAAACGATATCAAAATCGAAAAAGAGGTCAAAAAGTCTAAACCGAAAGGAATTTTGAATTATTTTGCAAAACAGACGAATAATTCGGTCAAAAGTTCTTCGATTACCGAAGAAATCGAAATAATCGAAGCGAAGGAAAGCAAAGACAAGACCGAAGTATTGCAGACAAATGAGTCCACTTTGAAATCCAAGGACAAATTATCGATCGATTGCTCGATATTTACACCAAAAGTGCTTTCGTTTGCAACGAAATCATTGATTCTGTTCGACGACATCGACGTTATGATCGATGAAGACTACAATGGCTTCTGGAGTGCAGTCAACAGAATAAACGCTACGACAAAAAAGCCGGTTATTATGACTGCCACTCAGTTCGTGCCTTACATTAAGGATTGTGTCAATCGATTGCAAGTCTTATCTCTGAATAAACCGAATGATAGCCAAACAGTTAAAGCGCTTAAAAGTATTTGCGCTAAAGAATTGGCTGAAAGTCAGCCGCAGTTAAGTGAAAGTGTGTTTCAATACTTGTCCACCACTTATGACAACGACATCCGAAGATGTATTAATGAATTACAGTTCGGTTGGAATGATTGGCAACACATCGAAGAATGTGAACCAAAAACTGAAGAAACGATTGACGAGAAGAGGAATACGATTTCGTATTACAATTCAGTGATTTTCGCGGATATAATGCAAACGAAATTCAATATTTCAAGTGATTTAGAGAATAGAGAGCTTTGGATGAAAGGCAGACCAACTGCTATGGAGAACGAGACACACACTATAGCTTTGGCTAAAGATATCGTCCGTTCAGTAAATGGTTTGAATCATAAGATTAATAAGACATTTGTGAAAACGAGTGAATTCAGAGAATTAGAGAAACCAATTGATTGCCAGACAATAGAATCGATTTCACAATACTTTACGCCAAACACTAGTCTAAGAGCTATTCTATTAGACTATTGTCCGTATATTTCCTTCATCTGTGAATCAGAGTCTATACGACAATCACAAATAGCAAACCATTCCCGAAGATCGCGAAGATTTATGCATTACTTGGACTCAATTGGCTTTTATATCGACAATACTATCAGAACTAAACTAATTTCTGCCTTCATTTCAAATACAATACCCGTTCCGGAAGTTGTGCCAAAAGAAGTCGAACCAACGGTTTGTATAAGAGATGACGACTTTTATGACTGAATAATAAGTTTAATTAAATTATATTTATTTCTATTGATTACTAAATCAATTGATATTTTATTCTTTTATTTAATAAATTAAATGAATTTTTATGCATAACATAACATAAAACACATTTATATTCATTTATGTATTCATTATGTTTTTCAAAAATATTATCAAAAGTTTTGATTCAAAAACTGAGTTTATTTTTATAAATTCTCATAAACTGAGTTAAATTCGGTTATTATTTATACTTTTTTAGTCATTTTACCCATAAGTCCGCCATAACCACCATAGCCCCCGTAGCCCCCACCGTAACCTCCGTAGCCTCCATATCCTCCACCATAACTACCATATCCGCCATAACCACCAAAACCGCCATAACCGCCACCGAACTGTCCGTAGGGTCTGAATCCCCCGTAATTCCAGCGTCTTCTGTGAAATCCTGGATAAAAGTATTGACTCGACTGTCCGTTTGATTCCATATTCTGTTCCTCTCGACCGCCGGATTCGTATGATATCTGTTCAGTATTTGTCATCTCTTGACAATCACACCAATCGATTGAAGCAAAGATGAGAACTTGAATTGAAAGCAACACTAAAAGCATTTTTGACATATTTTGGGTTTAATTTAAAGCAAATTATTTATAAATTGATATAAAGTTAGGAAAAATTACTCTCGATTTCAAACTTTCAAACTTATTGATTGAGTGATGAATAAGTAGTTATCGAAAAGACTTCTTATTTATACAATTTTTTGGGTGAAATCCATTGAACCCGAATATGTGAATCAATAAAAATTTCTAAATATTATTCACTTTATTTGTTTAAACTAAAGAATTCGTAAAAATGATTAAAAATTAAGTTTTTTAAGTTTATTCAAAATGTTATTAAAAACAATTAAATTCGGAAAATGGTCTCACTTTTGGGTTTAAATTCGATTTATTAATTAGAAGGTTAAGGATATAAATATATTAATTCTGATCAAATCCATATAAGCTTAAGTTTATTGCTAAAAATCGACCTCCGGTTCAGTGGTTCGGTTGTATTCTCAGTATTTGTTTTTCTGTTTGTTTAGCTGAGTGTCTGTGTTATTGAACGCCTATTTCTAAAGTCTATAATTTTAAAGTTTATTGTATTTCTATAAATTCAATGACTTTTAATAAAAGATATTATTTTTTTAATGAAGTATTGATATAATAAGAAAAAAGAGTCAAAGTTTTGACTCGCCTTACGTTCGGAATATTTAAAAATGATAAAGGATTTCAATTCTGAATTCTTCTTAACTAATTTTATAATAGCTGTTTCACAAGAATTCCCTATAATTTCAAACCATATTCATATCAATCATTACTAATTAGAAATAAATTCAAAACCAAATTAATTACTATATTTCACAATTAATGGTTGAGTTTATTAACATTTGGATCAATCCTTTTGTCTAATGAAATATTTTTATTATTTCAAAGTTCAATAAAATTTGTTCAGTTTTTCAAACCAATTAAATAGTTCTCCAATCGATGTATAAATAGTTCGGAAACACTTCTCAATAATTAATTATTGACTGAGTTATTTATTGAACTGCAAAATGAATAGAATGAGTTTGCTCTTGTTTCTTTTCATAATTTATCTAAACCTTGTGTTAATCGAATCGATTGATAATTTCAAAGAATACCAAACATTAGAAGTGACTGAAAGTACAACAACTATGGGTAAAGAGATCTCATCCGAACATAATTCAAACGCAAATTCCGAAAAATCTGGAAAATATTGGGGATATCCTCGATATCATCCCAGAAGATTGGGATTCAGACCGTGGTATGGAGGATATGGCGGATATGGAGGATATGGCGGATATGGTAGAGGTTATGGTGGATATGGAGGTTATGGTGGATATGGAGGTTATGGTGGATATGGCGGATATAGAGGAGGTTGGTGATTGGATGAGATGGCAGCTCATTAAAAAAAAAGGTTAACGAAACAGAACCGATCTGTTGGACAGAAAACAAACTTTTGATACTAATTGGGTTTTCGGCGATTTCTTATATTTTATACAAAAATTATTATTAATTGAAATATTGTTTTATATACTGTATTATCAATAAATTCAATTAATAAATTGATTCGAATGAAATGATCTTGACAAATATCTTATTATCAACAGTCAACATCAACAATCAAATCACGAGCAGTTAATTCCAGTTTTGAATTTTGTGACAGAATTTCAATTAAGAAATAAATTATTAAAGAATAAAAATATAATACAAATAGAAATCTTGACTTTTGTCTAAAATGATGAATCAATTAATAAAACGAAACAATTCGTTAATTGCATTTCGATTATTCAAATCCAAATTTCTTAATCCAGAATCTATTGCTCAGAAAAGACTACACAGTTTTGGCAATTCTGTGAATATTCTGAGACAAACGAATTGCAAATTTCCTAAAATCGGTTTTAATGTTAATCACAATCTATTGAATCGAACAGAGAATAGAAAATGTTATTCAACGGCAGTCAACATAATTATGCTGGGTCAGTTCGCACCGATCATAGCCATGTTCGCGGGTCTGATCATTAAGAGACGTTGGCCTCAATTAAATTATTTGAATCGAAAAAGTTTGTTAGAAATGGTTTCTCAGAATAAATTCAAAACATTTTTAGCCATTAGTCTTATGACTGGATTTTTGGATTTAGTTTACGAAAGTTGTAGTGAAGAGACTCCACTCACACGACGCAAACGATTTGTAATATTCAGTAAAACAGATTACGAACCGATTTGTGATATATTGTTCAAAACTATATATAATATGTATAGAAATAAAATATTGCCAAACAATCACAAAACCACTAAAAGAATTGATCGAATAGTTAAGCGATTATTAGAGGCCAACAAAGGTTTTGAGGAATTAGAGAACAAGGAATGGGATGTTTTGGTGATCAAAGAGCCTAACAACGCAAATGCCTTCGTTCTGCCCACTGGCAAGATAATCATTTACACAGGAATTATAGGGATGTGCGACAATGACAGTCAATTGGGTGCCATTCTGGCCCACGAGCTCTCTCATGCAATCCTTGGTCACGGAAAGGAAGTGGTAATTCATATTTGAATCAGTGATTCAGATATGTATTGGGAGAGCATTAGTGACAGAATTTTTGAGAATAGTCTAAAAATGGTTTTTAACCAATAGTTTGCAAATAGGATAAGGAATTTGACATTTATTTGACACTCATTTGATTCAAAAATTGATTCATTTGACAGATAAGTCAAGAAGTTTTGGTCGATTCCATCCAATCATTGGTTGTTTTCTTGTTGTTCCTGCGATTCAAAGCAATTAAGGCATTGGTCGCAACAGTAATCAGTGGTACGGCTCTGAAAGGTCTTCTTTTGCTTCCAAAACGAAGACTAATTGAAACGGAGGCCGACTTTGTTGGACTCGTACTGACGGCTAAGACCTGTTACGATGTGCGAGAGGGCAGTGCTTTCTGGAGGAAAATGGCGGCTTTGGATGACAACAAGTGGTCGCATAAGTTATCGACTCATCCGAGCAATACTTCTCGATATGAGAACATGGATTCGTATATGGAGTCTATGATCAAACTCATGGAGTCATTCAATTGTCCGGATTTGCCAAAAACAGACCCACGGAGTCAACACAAGTACTCATACGGCGAGCGAAAGCCGATTCCGAAGAATCCTTAAAAACTTTTTATAAAAACAAACGAATAATTAATTTAAAAGAATTGAAATAAATTGTTAGCAAATGTATGCTTTCATACCAATCAGGTTTACTCGAGTGTACACTTGCAAAATATGACCCAATACTAACGCACAAGTATCAGTACTAAGAAGTAAGTTTCGACAGTTGGTTCTGCTCCAAAATTCTCCTCGCTTATTTATAGTCATCTTTCATATATACACTACCGATGAGTTGAAAACATATACCAAACAACTTTAGAGATTTCTACCTGTATTTTACAGTACTGTATATATACAGGTATATAAAATACTAAAGGATTTTCAAGTCCCGTAAGTTTGTTGGGGCACCCGGCTGCTTTTTAATTGCTGAATTGTTGAATTACTGAATAAAATTATGATCAAAATTTTTAATTAAAAATGAGTGATCAACAATTAAAAAGCAGCCGGGTGCTGCAACAAACTTAGTGCTACCTGTGCTGCGCTGGCAAAAATCGCTTTGTGAAAAAAATTTTTGCTAGTTGCTTCACAGAACTGCTTCACAAAAATTTTCATTAAATCTCATCTAGTTTAGGCTTCATTTAAGCGTGTTAGTCGTTTCATTGACAGGCTGTACAAGAGTCCAGGTTTAGAGTGTATTCATTAATTTGAGCGCACATTCATTGTTATAAATCTGATTTCAAAATATTTTATTCACTTATCACTCGAATTCTCATTTTCACAAACAAACAGAAAAATGGTTTTGAATTCATTTCAATTGATTTTATTCTGTGTTATAGTTCTCTCGACTCTTATTATTGATTCTTATAGTCTTGTCATTGGAAGAGATGAACGAATAGATATAAGAACTGATACTTTTCCGGACGATTATCACATTTTGGATGGCAGTGCTATAGCATTACAGGTCTAATGAAAATTATTTATCACTTTTTAGTTCAACTTTAAAGTTATTTTTCATTTTATGGCTCAGAAAAGGGATTCGGATACTAATGATATTCCGATTGCCCCTAAAAGTCGCGCAACACTTAAGCCTCTCTTCAAACATAGAAACGTTATTTTCCCAATAATTCTCACTATAATTGTCGTAATTTTGGCGATAATTTCCGGATTAATTTGGTTTATATCTATCAAAACATTTATCAAAAAGACTTTTAATAAAAATATTTTCAATTTTCTCAGTTCTATAACTCGTTATTTCGAAATACAAGAAGAAAAACATCAAAAGATATTTTTAAAGAATAAAGGTTTGACTTAATTATAATTATTGTAAATTAAAGTCTATTCAAGAATACCATTCATTTCAGCGAAGCGCCAGAAAAACAAAAATATTCGCTTGAATTACAAGACTTTTAATAAATTAGAAAAAAGTGATTCTTTGAAGAAAACGAAGATTGAAGTGAAGAAGAAGACTGAGAATCAGAAAGAGAGCAGCAATCAGAATAAATAGACCTTTCTTCAGTTGATCTCATTTGAGGGGAAAAAAGAGAAATCTTTGGAATAAAATGTTTTTTATTTTTATTTTATATTTCATTTAATTATAATTTCTTTTATATAAAAATTCTTAAAAAGCATATAAAATGTAATAAAAAATAAAAATCTATGAATTTTGCGATAAAAATAACCGATGAATGAAAACGTTTTGACGGTTCAGATATTGAAGAGTAAACTGAAATAATTTTCTGACTCTTTATATATAAGACATGAAACGAATCCAAACAAAAACATTAAATAATTGAATGAATTCTTAGGAATAAAAGACTTTCGTTTGCGTAACAAACGTAGCAATCGTTTCAATCGGTTGTCACTATAAGGCGGATATCTTTTGGAACCGACCCATTCGAGCACTGGGTTGAAGCCGCGAATCAGCACTAGAACCACAGTTGAAATGATTGATATTTTAGACAAAATAATCAAAACAAGTATTGAGTCAAAGTTTACCCGACTTTTGGTGAGAGAACGTATCGAAAGAGTACTTTCCGTGATAGGCACCGATACCACTATTACCGACGCCTCCGAACGGCAGTGAATCGATAGTCAAGTGAATCATCGCATCGTTAGCACAAACAGAACCACTGGATGTCTCGTTTAGAAACCTATCGATGACTTGTCGTTTGGTTGAGAAGACATATAAAGTCAACGGTTTTTCGCGTTTATTAATGAATTCAATCGCTTCGTCGATACCATCGATGACAACGACGGGAAGAATCGGACCGAAGATCTCCTCTTCCATTATCGGATCATTTGGTGAGACATCGATCAGAACAGTTGGCGATACATACCTCTCAGTGCTATCCATATCTCCGCCGACCAGTGTTTTACCAGAAGTCAAAAGCTGTTGGAGTCGATCGAAATGCCTATCGCTTACAATCCGCGCGAAATCGGGACTCGATTTCGGGTTTTCGCCGAAAAATTGTTTTAAAATTTTGTTCGCGCTTTGAATCAGAGTTTTCTGGACTTCCTGTGTGCACAGAATATAGTCGGGTGCAACACATGTCTGGCCAGCGTTTATCATTTTACCCCAAAGGATCCGACGCCACGCCATTTCCATATCGGGCAGAGAGTCGTCGATATAGAGCGGACTCTTTCCGCCCAACTCTAGTGTAGTCGGAGTCAACTGTTGAGCAGCCGATTGATGGACATAACGGCCCACTCTATTGCTTCCGGTGAAGAATATATAATCAAACTTCTCGGTCAACAGCTCTTTTGTGTCATCCGCGTCGCCGTATATGACTTGATAGCAATCTGTGTCCAAATATTTGGGCAATAACTCCATCAATAGGTTTGCTGTCGACGGCGACAGCTCTGAGGGCTTAATGAGCGCTGAATTGCCTTAAGACAAGTCAGAAATGTTTTCGTCAATCATCAGAAGTATACAGTAATTGTGTCGGCTCAGGGGTCAGGGGTCAGGACAATAGGGCAACAATAGTGATGAGGGCAGAAAATGTGTGATCAAAATGAGGCCAAACATTACAGTAATAATTGACCGAATTTTGATCGAATCACTAAAATACTTGTCCTATAATTAGAGGGCAATTGTGCGCAGAGCCCACACATCTGAATATCACAGAAATTATTCGGAAATCAAATAAATATTTAACAAAAGTTTTGTTTGAATACCGGCAGCGATGGCGCCGACCAGAGGGCTCAGTGCGATCTGAATCGGGTAATTCCAGGCACTGATGATCAGTACCAACCCATACGGTTGGGGTTGGATGAATGCATTGTCGGCAATGACTACAAGAGTTTTGGGGACGGGTTTGGGTGCGACGTATTGGTCGATATTGAAGAGCTGGCCTCTGATGTCGTTCCGCACGAAATCAATTTCAGTCATTCGGGTTTCAAACGAAGGCTTCCGGAAGTCCTGATTGAGAGCCGAAACGATAAGCGATTCGTTTTCGACAAGAAATCTGTCCAAAGCTTTCAATTGGTTTTTGCGAAACTCAATGCTCAGAGTCTTTCCCGAAGCAAACGATTCCCGCATTCGGCCAATCAGTTCACTGTATTTGGATTTAGGCTTTGAATCCATTCTTTCGATTCGTATTTCAAACCAAAAATTTTCGTATATTTTAATGATTTGGAGAATCAATGAAATGATTATTGTTTTAACAGATGTTTCAAAGACTGAGGACTTGGAGTGAAAGGAAAGTGGAGTCAACGCACAGATGGCTTGGATTTGTGCTAAATATGATATACTTTAAGTTATTCTGGGTATTCAAGACTTTGATCTCATCTGAACTTTGAAACACTTTTTTGGACACGTTTTTTGACATCAATTTCAGTCTTATTTTTGTTTTCTTTTTAGCAAAACTTGTTTTCAGTTAAAAGTTTTGACGAAAGTTATGCAAAAGTTTTTGGATTTGATTTTTAAATATAGTTTTGCTTTCAATGAATGCCATAAATAATGTCTGCATTTGTTTGTCTTTCAGGTGATTGTCGTTGTATTAGATCTGAATGAATGAACAGGTTTTCAGTTTTGTTCCCTTTTTTAACGTTTTATATGAACTTTATTTCACTCTTTGTTTTGTTATTTTGTTTACCAAATGATGTAAACATTTAATAGTAATTGCAATTAATGTCTCATTTTGTTTGTGCAGCTAATTGTCGGTCAAAGCAATTGAATTGAAGTTAGATTTGGTTAGCAATGAGTGCAATGAAGCGATCGTTTGACTCGATGTCCGATTCGGCCAATGATTCGCCGAAAGTGTCGATCGGTTTGAGTTCACTAAACGATAAGTGTTTGCGAAGAGTTGGCAGTTATGTGTTGGGAATGCGTTTGGGTAACAGTCCCGTCAGGTCTATAGTCCAGTGCTTGGCCCGCAGGGTAGGAGATCCAGTGCCCGACAGGTTCTTCACTATTAAGATCCTGACTCTCGAGGACTCGTATGAAGAAAATCAAGACGAAAGACAGGGAAAGATGTTATTGCACACGGAGTACTCGCTCCTGGATCTCATTCCCGACATGAAGGGGGTTATCCATCACTGGGGGCTCTTTAAAGATCAGGCCAGGGATGAGAAGGAAGTGAGCCCTGGCCAGTGGGAGTACACGGGCAACACTAAGAAGCGGATATGTCTGGCCCTGGACTGTCTGTGGCCGCACGACTTCAGCACTAAGTCCTTGGATTTGGTTAACCTTCAGCACCATGTGATCAAAGAGAAGAAGTTGGGGGAAAGGGATGCGTTGAGGATATTCTACTCAGTGGTCGAGATAGTGAAGGACTTACACAAACGAAATGTAGTGCACAGAGACCTCAAGCTCGGGAATATGGTGTTGGACCGGCGCACCCGAAGCGTCACTTTAATTAACTTCTGTTTAGGAAAGCATTTGATTAACGAAAACGATTTGCTGACTGACCAAAGAGGATCTCCCGCTTATATCAGTCCCGATGTGCTCAGCGGTAAACCCTATTTGGGAAAGCCATCGGACTGTTGGGCCTTAGGTGTAGTGCTGCACACTATGCTGTTCGGACAGTTCCCGTTCTACGACTCAGTGCCTCAGGAGTTGTTCCGCAAAATAAAATGCGCCGAATATTCTGTGCCCAAAGAGAGTCGGGTTTCAGTGAATACCGTTTCCATAATCCATAAGCTATTGGTTCTGAACCCAAGACAAAGAATGACTGCCGAACAGGTGTTGGACGCATTGCAGACATCACTGGCCCTATGGCTGTCGACAAAGCATATGATATCGCAATTACAAGTCGTTCCCGATATCGACAAACACTTGAACTCTAATAAAAACAACAAATCAGACGATTCGACAGCCATTGAGGCCAACAAATCGCAGCTAAAGGGAGAGGACTTCTCTGCGGACAGTCATAAGAAACCGATTAGCAATCAATTGATGGCACATAGAGTCAACTATCGAGTAATGGAGTCATCGATTAGTATCCGACACAAACAAAATTATTTCCATTCAAACATCGGTCGCATCCGTACGACACCGATCGGCACACTTCCCATTCGACGCATTGAATGTGACGCCAGACCCCTAACACCCGAACAGATACTGATGTATAAGAATTTAGTCTCAAAATCAAAGGTAACTCAAAACGAATGATCCGTTAATTCATTAATCATTTGTAAAAATTTTGTATAAATTCCGCTATTTTTATGGGAAATGCGTTTAATTAAAAATATTTATAATTTTATTACTTATTTTGATTAACACTTGCTTTCACTCTATTCTTCATATTATTGTATATAATGATAGTTTTCATTCATTTTTTTATTTAAAAAATAATTGGATTAAAAGAATAAAAGAATTTTGTGTTTGATTTGCATTCAAGTGAGTAATAATTGGTTTAAAAATACTTTAATCACAGAATGATTTGTGCTTTTCCTGAAAGTATGACTAACTGTAGGACTTGTTTTAATTGTGCGCTAATATTGGGCTTTAAGTCAATTTGCTTTAAAAATCGCCCTCATGTGGAATGGGTGGCATTTCTTCTCCCTCTCCATAGTCCATACCCATCCCTCCGTAGTAGTCCATACCTGTAATTAATTGATTAAATGGTATCCAAAGCACAATTGCCAGTAATAGCAATGAATGTTATGTTTGACTCGTAATCACTATTATATGTCATACCGTGTGACCCAAAGGGGCCGTAATTGTACGCAAACTTAGCCATTTCGCACTGCATTCGGTATGGCTTCACCATTGAGTTCATGTCTTCCGGATCATAATGTTTGCTGTCCTCTATCATTCCTGACAGTCCCTCTCTGTTGCCTCGACTAATCTCTTCTGAATTGGGTTCAATACAGTTCAGTCCTTTCAAGTGATGAGAACAGGCATCCCATGTCTGGGCTATTCTGTGAGTTCCAAAAGTGATCAACCGATCAGTTAAAGTGTTCTGATTTTGAATTCAATACTCGTATCGCACGATATGCTGACCTGCAGTACGGGTTATTGTTCTCACTCCTGAACATCCCGAGTCGGTCGCCATCATCTTCCGGGTCGTTATCTTCCATAAACAGCTTCTTAAGGCCTAAACATTTGGTGAATTTGTCTCTGACGGGTTCGAACTGAGCCCTCCACTCCTCTTCCTCGCAAATTGTCTTCAAACTCAAGTCTTTCCAATGCATTTTCAATTCCATGTCCGGTTCCTGCTGTCTGTGTCTTCGTGCCAGAGCTCCTATAGTTTCATATAAGAAATCATTTCACTAACAATAGACTTGTTTTTGTTTGGCATTCATTTGATTAAAAGAATTGCATTCAGTGTTGAAATGAATTGAAATTATTATATAATCACATCAATCACATCGCACTTGAATGCATTGAAATCTTTTTTTTTAATTTGAGCTTTTCAGTCAAGTGACATAAGACTTACCAGGATTCAATCCTATAAGAAAAGCTAAAAATAGTATTAAATTAAAGCCAATCATTTTGAGGAAAGGAAACAATTAAAAACTTAAATTTCGTCTTAACGTAAATTTCTTATTATTCTCTGAAAATCCTTAACAACTGTTGCCTTGTTTTTACAATACAACTGAAAAACATTTCATTTATAATTATTTCTATCGATTTGTCTCTCAATATCTTTTATTAAATAGCAAAGTGTCGCCAATCCTAATATGCATTCTCTCTATTCCAACATTTTTTTCATCAAAAACTTTTTTATATTGCATTTATAGTATGCCTACTGTGCTGGCAGTATGTGCCGCTCAATCGATCGGATCTATCCATTCTATTCGAGTTAAGCTCTCTATAAATCAAATAAGAGCAAGAGTATTATTAAAATACTGCATTAGCCTTGACATTGCATGCATACAATAAAGTACTTTTATTATACCATAATTTGCATAATTTTTTATTAAATAATTCACTTATTGATTGAATACTTTAATAATACAAATGAATAAAATTTTTAGTTTCTTTTGATTCTTTGAGTGTATTTAAAGGCGAATAACAAGGTTTGTTTGAACAGTAGTACTCGAACCTAATCATTAATTAACATGGAATACATGCCCTGACGTTCAATTCGTTGATCATTAGTAATGAATACAAAATTAAAAAATATAATGAAATACAATATTTTTTGGGTGAAATGTATTTTTTTTCAATGCCTTCAACATTCCATTCAATAGTATTATATTGTCTCTGATCTGACTTATCTGTAGAGACAATCAGTTCAAAGGCAGTGATTAATTACCGCAAAACTAATTGGAAATCAAGAGTTAGCTCTGAAAAAGCATCCGAACTATAAATAATGGATCGGATGAGAGAATTTATGTAACAAAACATTAGTCTTACTTATAATCCCTAACATTTAATTATCATAATTTCATAATTATCTCGAATGAAAATGTTATCGATTTTTCTCTCTCTTATTCATCAGACCTGGAGTCAAAATTGTTGACAATTCGTATACTATGAGTCTTATTCTCAAATAATTTTCTGTTATTTGAGATCTCTATTGAGAGTTTGTTTTATCAAATAACGACTCGATTCTTGACTTTTGATAAAATCATTAACGAAAATGAAGAGATAATTTGAAGACAAAGTATTGTATTTTTCAACAAAATAAGAAATTATAATCATATTTGAGCTCAGATGCGAAATATTAGATAAGAAATGAATGATAGCATAGCTATTAATATTAATGTAAAATATTATTCTAATTAGCTATAATTTTCATTCAGTTTATCTGCAAAATTGAGACATTTTTGCATAAACTTAGATATGAACTCAATGTTATCGAGGTCTGATAGATATGAAGAAAAGTTTATTTCAATATAAAATCAAATGAAAAAATGTTTTTAAGCACTTATTACATAAGGTATACAATAGTTATCGAAAGTCAGACTTTGATCTCATTTTCTAATCTACAGAAAACTTCTTTGAATTTTCGGATTTCCGATAAAAATGAAATAAAAACTAATATTTAAGACACGATCTGAAGCATCGATCTCTCCATTCAAGTCTTTGGACATATTCTTCAGACTTTCTGTCATTGCTTGTCGGCTGTGGTCTATAAGAATCTCTTGGATCCGCTCCTCTAAGACTTTGTTCATTAGTTTGAGGAATGGCCTCATGTCTCCGTGGAATCTGATTTTGATACTGGGGTGGATCTCTTCTCTCATCCCTTCTCTCATCTCTTCTCTCTGGACAGTTGGCTTCGTCGTCACCATAAGAGCAATGATAGGTTCCATCACTAGAATCAGAAATGGGTCTCACTTTTGAATACAGAACAGAAGGACAGGCTATCAATCAATTACCAGACAAAGCGCCTTTCAATACAATGAGGCGGAACTGAATTGATTCCCGATCCGTGACATTGATATTGGTCCTGAGTGCACTTGGCTTGAGTTCGACCTCTGGTTAACTGATCAGTACTACAGCCACTCTCGTCATCATTGTTCTCGCAATCCCTTAAGCCATTACAGCGCCATTCCTGTGGTATGCAACGTGTTTGTGCCGCTGGATCAGTTTTCTGGCACTGGTATTGTCCGCCATGGCATTGGGGTAAATACCCTTTGGATTCATAGATCGGTTTATTCTCAATTCGAGTGAATTTTATTGAATATAATGAACTGATTTTCCAAACCTCTCATATTGACTGAGCTATAGTCAGGTGGCGGCAGATTCTGGTCGACATTGGGCTGAACAGCTCCAGGAGGTGCCGGCTCAGTCATCTCACTGGGATCTGGCTTCGATCCATCTGAGTCGTCGTCTTGATTGGTGAGTTCAGGGGTTTGATCGCCTGTTCCCAACTCGTCTTCCTCTGCGTCCGGATCTGATTGAGGATCTGCTTGTAGTTTCTGTTTATCACCGAATTTATCCTCTTCTGCCTTATCGACTATGGCCTCAGATGTGGTGACCTCATCCGTGTCAAACCAACCACACACTGATACTTGAGCCAGGTACAAAATCAAGAAAAGGGAAATTATTTTCATATTTCTTATATTTTATATACTGTTTAACTAAAGAAAGAGATTTTGAGCCAAACTTTGTGACTAAAACTCAAATATTTTTCGAGAAATAATTTGAGAAACGCTTTATCAGCTTTAAGTGTATTTCTGATTAAAGTCTCCAAAAGTTATCGAATCAGTCTATAAGTGGTTTCCAATTATAAATGTTATTAAATGTTTTTTATGCATATTTTCCATAAATATTTAGATAAGTTATGAATTAATCAATGTTTGCAAATATTAAAACCAATAAACTCTTATTATAGACTCATTATAATCAGATTTAATGAATATTTTTCTTTAATTTTAATCATTTAATTGAATAAATCATCACTAGTTTGAAGAGAGTGTCGACTCGTATCGGAATTCAGATAAGAGTCTACTATAATATTGGAATCACATTGACTGTATGCTTTCAAGTGCCCTGGATAGGATTCAAAAGAAATTTCGATTTGATAGTGCTTTCAATTTTAATTATCTTTTATTCATAACTTCTATCTATTAATAAGAAAATGTTTTGTTTAAACAATTAATAAATTATTTCTTAATTATTAAAGAGATTAAAACCCAATTAAGTTAAAAATAATTAAGTTTTTATATATTAATAATTAATTGAATCAAATGTATAAAAGATTTGAAGTAATTGAAAATGAGATAAGATTGTGTCCGACACTACTTTCGATAACGAATTAGTCAGGAGTGAAATCAGTCCCAACCGAACGGTTATTGCTCTTATGGCTCAATGTTTGCTATTGTCAACAGTTGTTCGCATTTTATTTTAACTTTTATTGAAAGGAATATTCAGATGACATGAATAGACTGAATGATAAATAAACAAAAAGAATAATAAAAATATGAATAAAAGTTGTGCTGAGACAGAGTTGTACTGAATTATCAATTTGAATGTCAGTGTCGTTTCTATTCATATCAGACATTGCTTTCAAAGCCGAATGCCATCAATAAAAGCTCATTTCATATTAAAATCCATTAAATTATTTGATTTTTATTTATTTTACTTTATATGCTTTGAATAATTTATGCTAAATGTGATCAAGGATAGTTAGTTAGAATCAAATTCAGAGCAAGAGAGAGGCCATTGGGTATATTCAGGTAAAACTGATTGAATAATAAATACTTTAAATAAGATATAGTGTTCTCTGGAGTGTATATTCTTGAATTAAATAATCCGATGTTCCGGATAAGTCTAAACTAAATACTCATCAAAAGATCTTAAAGTAGACAAATATTTACTATGCTTTGGGATTTCCCCGGATTATTACACTGTTGAGCTGCAACCTGAGTGAGATATGTATAACCAGTATGAATCATTACTGTATGATTATCAAAAAGTCTAAATAGTTTTTAATCAATCCTATAAATAAATAGGAAATAAATGAAAGGCAATACAGGAGTGAAGAGAATAGAATCGGAAACACATCTGAGAATCCGATGAAATTGTGGCCAACTTTTAATTGAAGCTCAAAATAAGAGAAGCACTAAATCAAAGCGAGATTAATGTCTTATTTGATATTTATTTAGAAATGTTTGACCAAATTAAGAGACAGTGAAGTAGTGCTGAATCTCTATTGTCTCAGATATTGTATTGAATTGAATTGAATGAGTGGAAGAGCCCAATGCACTAATGGAAAGGCATTGATTGCCAGCAAAACAGAGCTAACAGTGAGTCTGTTCGCTATCTTTCAGCAAAAGAAGAACCAAAGTCTGTATGCGATAAATCATTTTACTCTCAATGTATTATTGGCTAAATTGACTTCAAGTGAAGCAAAAGAATTTCCAAAGTATTCAGTATTTAGTTCTCAATATTTCACAAATTTATGAATTCTTTTCATATAAGTTAAATGATCTGCAAAATAAACAAATTATTCTGAGTTTAAATTGCATTTGAATTTCCAACAAAAGAGAAAAGCGAACGAACATTATCTTTAAAATTGATTGATTAGATTGACTAATGTTTTGAACTTTATTTTTATGCAAATAAAACAAAATACAAACAAATTAAATATAAAAACTGTATGAATGAAATGTTTTATCGCTTTTTATATACAGGAATACCAATTCATATAATTAATCGTTCGTCGACTCGAATGCGAATAATCTTATAGTAATTCCCTATATCTTAGGAGACTACATGTTAGGAGAACACTCCTATAGAAATAGAAATGTAAACAAATGTGAGACTATAAATAACGTCTAAAAATTTAAGGGGAATTATTGTGGTTATAATTTTAATACAATGCAATTAGCGTTCGAGTTTTCCACTCCCAAGATATATCTTCCGGGAATTCCCTAAAAAACTGGAATAACTTTGAATGAATATAATGAATAAAATATTTTCTAAAATTT
>JAQIWA010000106.1:0-51015 GCA_034693305.1 Eueremaeus valkanovi | reverse complement strand
ATTTAATTATTTTTAAAAATTATCTTAAATTAAATATATTATAAATAAATTGTAATTATGTCGGCGTTAATAATATAATACTGTTATATATTGGGTATTATATGAAACAATAGTTTTATGCGTTTAATGTTTAGTACAGTCGATGTGAATGTAAAAAATAAATGAATTTATTCTTTGACTTATATTTCAAATTCTATTGATAACACATTCAATGACTAAATTGTGAATTTAGAGCTGAATTGACGGCAAATGTTTCAAAGATTATATAATTATTATTCCTAATCAATCATCAGAAACAGAGCCATTGACAGAACCATTCCTAAGAAGAATAAAAATATTTTCATTATTATATTTAAGATAATTAATAAACAAATCTATGATATAATTGATTTGAATGATGACAACAATCATAACAGCATATGATTTAGGCTTAGGTTTTAAATAAAGACTTTCCTATTGATAAGAATAACATACTGTATATAAAAATGTTATTTTTTCCTTAATTAATAAATCAAAATTTTATGTATTACTACAAAATTTTATCCAATTCTATGTTTTCTCAGTAAATATAAGTATATTTCAAAAAATTATTTAAAATCTAAAAACTTTTAACCAAAGCTAAAATTCATGTTTTCTTAAGCATTCAAAAGGTTTTTTGAGAGTTTGCTAAAAACAAAAAAAACTTTTTTCAACAAATTCCAGAGTAAGCACTAGTAGTGATAGAGATTATGAGTTGACATTATCACACTGTACTGAACCAATTTAAAACTCAGTCTGAAGTTATACAAAAATAATTATATAAACATCTTTTCCTGACTTTTCTTATTCACTATTAAAGACTACTTGTATTTAAAATCAATATTTTTCTAAATTGTTTACTCGAATCGATATTTAATGTAATTGTTTGAATAGATGTTTGACTAAAATACACAACGGATTGTAAATATTTTCTGCATTAGTGTAATGAAGAAAATGTATGAATTTTTGTCAAAAATTACTTAACTATTTATTTTTGGCACAAAAATACTTTTTACTGAAACTCTTGAGAGAATTGTCTGTTTTTTTGTTTTAGTTAAAAAAATTGCGAAATCATATATCGATATAGTGTTGAATATCGAGAAAATAAAATGCAATTTATAATTAGATTTCTCTTAATTACTCTTAAATCCAATTATTTAAAACTTTTACTACTGTTCGTCAAATAATTGTCAGAATTTATAAAATCTAATGTAACTAAAAGTTGTGAAAAAAGTTAAGTAAACATAGGATTGAAGAAGATTTTCGTCATTTTTAGAGACTTTGAAATTTGCCTCAAATTCTTATTCTTACAGTCAGTTCAAGGATAACAATTCAGAAATATTTAATTATAACTCATCTCAACTATAGCTCACATATTGTCTGCTGTTTTATGAAAATTTAGATTATATACAGATTTATATAAAATCGTTTCAAATATTATAAAAACTCATTTATAAACTGATAAAACACTAAAATACTGTACTGTACTGTACGGAACGGCCTTTAATGCACTTTATTTTATTTATTTATCATTTTTTGAACAAACGGTAAAAGGATTTTATGTTTTTGTTTCATAAATACTAGACTTTGTGAATAATCTCAAGTCATTTCATTCGTTGTCTTCAGAAAAAAATTGAAGTTTAATATAAAAACTAACCGATTATTAATATACAGGCGATTCCGATCCCGATTCCACCGACAAGTAAAGCGTGACCCTTGGATTCAAACGTTATTTTTTAGTCCCTTTGATAATCAGAATGAAATAAAAAATGAGTCTTACTTTGACGAAGTCCTTCATCTTATCGTAACAATCCTTGAAAGAGAAAATTTAAAAATATTTTTAATAACCATTTATTTCGATATATTTTAAAATTAAATCAATCATTATATGATGTGGACAACAATTTTAGTCAATCGCTTCAGTTGTGTCAGAAGAATGTCGTCTATTCAGAATTGGATCATTGCATCATTTATTGCAAGATTAGTTTCTACCTCATCAAAAGTTGTTTAGAAAAGGTACATGCACATTATTAGTTATTTTTCTGGTGCAAGTATTGGTATAAAATGTGTCAAATTCTAAAATAAGTACAAAATTCAACTGAATTTCAATAAATAATTGAATCAATAAATAGCGGGGATTAAGTGAGGTAACCGGGAAGACAGGATGACCAAGTTGGAATTCCTTTTGCACCACTCATTGCAAGATATATGATATATACTGAATAGATATTAAGTTTAAGCAAATTTTTAAACAAACATCGATTGACTGCAGACTACAGACTACAGACTATACGATCGGTTTATAATTTATGGCTCAACAGAAGTGTAAGAAAATGTTATTTTATTTAAGTTCATCTAAAATAAGACCAAAAACACATATTTTTCTTGTCTTTTACAAATTCTACGGCTGTTTGAGAATATTTTGGTTTAGTCTGAATCCAAGACAATAACACATTTCGTTATTTCTATTCTATAACTCCTTTATTCACTCATACAGTACATGACATGACATCGACTCACTTCTTGAAACACTTTATCTGATTCTTCGGGATTGAGAGTACAGTCCTGATTGGCCGTGTGGTCTTTGGGCTTAACACAGCAGCTGACGGGCACTTTGGGCTTTCCGGTAGCGCCGAAATGTGGTCTATTCTGGCGCTGATATATATAATATCCTTTGGAATTACTGACTGATATTCCGCAGCATTTGAACTGAAATATAATTATTTAAAGTAAAGCATAAATTATTAATAAATATATTAATAATAATAATTGACTTTCTATTGTCAAAAAATTCTTACATTTTTTTGCACTGAATCCCAGGCCTGTCATAGAAAATAAAAATAGAATTTTATAACAAAAAGTCTTTAACTTATATTGTATTGTATGTAAAGAATCGTTAGTTTATTCAAAAATAGAGTTTAATTAATAGACAGAAATCAAATTGAATTCGGAATCGCATACATCAGTAACGGCTGAATCGTTGTTGTAAAGACCAACTGTTGATATCATCTCTCTGTGCATACGTTCGTCAACCTTAAGAAGAAAAAGATGATAAATATTATCAAACATTAACTAATAGTATAAGACATGGATCACCTGATTCCTGAAGACATAGCCCAAAATGCCTCCGATCAGCATAAGGATGAATATGAAGAATAATATAACGAAAAATGTCAAAAGCATACAACGAATCTCTTTGTATGCGCCCAATGAGCCCATGAATGATATGATGGCCACTACTATTCCGGCCGCAATCAATAGCGCCGCCGACGCAACCTTTGACCCGACAGTGAATCGTTGAATAGATTAAAATGCATTGATATTTGAAGTGATATGAAATCAAACTGTTCTCACGTATAGATTGCTTCCCAACAGCCTTTCCATAAACGATCGGTCGGCTAAAGTCCATACTCCCACTGCGAATACTACAAGACCTCCGATCTGACAATCAGTTAGAAAAGGGTTCACAACAATTCAATTTTAATTAAGTAGTAGACGACAGATCAATAAAGCAATAGAACAAAAGAGCATGCTAATTTGATCTGGATTAGACCATTTTATTGATATGATATGCGAAACAGAATATTTCTCATTTCAAATCTCCTCTGCATTTATTTTGCATTATTTCTAATGTTTTGCTTAAATAATAAATATGAAGAGAAACAAGAATTGATTATTATATTGAGAGTTGTATCTAGATGCTTCGAGAGTTGCAGGAAATCGTATGTTTAATGTGGAACTAAAGACAGAACAGAATATTTTCAAATTCAATCCATTCGTATATAATATTATAGGTCTTTAAAAAATTGGTGAAAATATAAGACTTCTTGAGAGTTACAAAATCAATGTCGATTCAAATGTTATGCAATTATTTGTTTTGGAATAAGTTTTGAATTTTTGAAAATCTTTGTTTATTACAAATTTTTAGACGACTTTAATATTTTATTATTATTTGCGTAAATATCGCATATTTTTAGATAAGTTTAAAATAGGATTTAAATAATTGGATGAAAAGCTCTAATCAGTAGAAAGTTTTATAACACATAATCCTATTCCAATAAATGTTCATGATCATCTAGTAAGTTATTTTACACAGAAGTCTCATCAGAACTAATTTTCACTCCAAATGTCAGCAAAATCAGAAGAATAGTATGAATTAGACTGAAATCAATTATAAAATGATTTGATTTACAATTTATTAGTTTTGGACAAAAGCTTTCATTTGACTCAAATAGAGTGGAAGTACTGATGCATTTGCAGAAAAGTTTGTGTAAACGAGAAAATCGTTATAATATTGTGAATGCTTTGCAAAACAAAGATTTTGTGCAAAATATACAGATTTAGGAACAAATAAATACTTACAAAGATGACTCCGTTGGCGGCAAACATAGCATATTTAACACCTTTTCCGAGTCCGTCAACCATTTTCTCATACTTTGTTTAACCGCTTTCTGAATCAGACATAAAGAATAGGAAAAAGAAGTTATGCGACGAAAAAATGTTTAAATAAACAGTAATTTTGGATAAAAAGTGAGCAAAAGAGCAAACATTTTCTGCTCTATAAATAATTTGTAAAAATAATGCTCATTACTTGAGCCCTGGAGGGTGTGGTAGCTTTTTCAGACATAAAAAGCCAGAATATATAAAAGTGAAGAATATTTTTTGGTAGAAATGGCAAATACAAGCAGAGAGAGCACCGATAGAGTCATTCTTTATATTCGGCTAATATTATATATAATTACACTTTCTCTGTGACTCACTTTATGAATGGGTTAATAGGAGACGAGGCCTCACCTATTGGATAGGTATTGAATGCATGCATACATGCATACTGTCCTCCACTGTTCTGTACTGTACTGTTGTGTACATACTGTACATACTGTACATACTGTACATACACCCAAACTCTAATGGTTTTGCGGAAAACACTGTACTTATGCACTGCAGATAAGATTGAAAGCCCAATGAATTGATGAGAGACTGCAAATATGGGTGGACTGAGTCACGAGATCTGAGAGCTAAGAGCACTGACATTTCGGAAAACACTCGGATAGAGGTATTACAAGACAGTTGTCTCAACTCAAACCTGATCTCAACTTATTTATTATTCTAAATATAAATTCAAATCTGTTTTCCACTATTATTCTCAAATTCTTATGCAATTCGTGTACTATTTATGAGCTAATGCTCTAAAACACATCTAGTCTACTGTAGTCTACTCTTGCTTAAATGAATTTCCAATAAATGTGATCTATGCATTTATATTCTTATACTTTAGCCAGAAAAATTTTAAATCTAAAATCATATCGGTCATTGTTTTCTGATTGAATCTTGATAAGTTATTCAAATATTAATATTCAATAAAAAGACTTTATTATTATAGCCATTAATATTGACTTTTTTTGATTAATTGATTTCAGTTTTGAAATCGAGCTTAAGGTTATATTTATATAATAATTATATTAATTATAAAACAAAATTAACATTCCTTTAAATATTTGAGTTAAAACTCATGTATAGCCATGTAATACATCAGTCTTTCAATGGGAGATAAAAAAATATATACAAATGTGCTAGATTATTATTATAATTAATAAACTATATCCATAATCAAGGACTTATTTGATAGGAATAAATCGCACAGAAAATGCAATTCAAGAAAATATATACTTTTCTTATTCAAAGTTTGGAATAATTTTCAAAAATCTATTCGAAAAATAATAATAAGAATAATATAAATATTATACGAAAGTTGGAGAACAGCTGCAAATATTGTTTCATTGTCTGTGAGATTCAATCTATGTTGAGCTCAACTTTGCACAACTTATTCATTATTTAATAACTCGTATATTCTGTACATTAGAGATAATATTGAGAAAAATGTATAAATAATTAATTTAAACAAATGAAATGATTGGTTAGAAAATTAAACACAACTACACAGAGATATAAATCAAATAAATAGTAAAAGTAATGACAATTCCTATAATATAATTATCTAATTAAGACTGTCGTTATCTAAATAATCATCATATGCTGGCTATGTTTGCCTTTCAATACTTCAAAACTAATTTAATGTTAACTCATTTGCTCTTAACTTATATTCAAATCTGAATTTCATTATGAATAACAAAAAATAAAATAATATAAAAACAGAATTACAGTAATATTAATACAGAATATGAAGGATAAGGAGATTCAGTCGAAAACAGATTCATTTCATAATAATATGATTCAAATGCATAAATAGAAACATTTGTTATATTCAATGATAATACAAATAAATTTTGCTTAAATAAGTCAAACATTTTTGCATTTATTTCCGTAACAACATATGAAAGGCAGTCTATGAATAATTGTTCATTGAGCAAGCATCAATTGTGTTGGTCGGCTCATTTCAAACGAAAGCAATGACAAATTTGAATACTATTAGAAAACGTGATATTCTTTCGCATTATATGCATATATTTGATCTATGTATGCAAAAGGGATGGCCAGTGCCCTAGAGTTTTAACTTAAGATACATTTTTAAATAATTACGGTAAATAAAAAATTTTTGAA
The DNA here is from genome assembly GCA_034693305.1 of Eueremaeus valkanovi. NCBI lineage: Eukaryota > Metazoa > Arthropoda > Arachnida > Sarcoptiformes > Eremaeidae > Eueremaeus > Eueremaeus valkanovi. Next base: position 44,436 of record JAQIWA010000106.1, on the reverse strand, counting down.
AAACATATTTATATTAAAATAGTTGTCATAATTAGAAATCAATTAGTGATCTAATGCTTTAGCCGTTTCTCATACAAAATGGGATATTATTAGAAAAATTGATGAATTATTTGAATATTGTCTGTCACTTAAAATATTGCAAAACAAGTAAATAGATTGGAAAGACATTAAAGTGGAGTCGCGTAGCAACACATGTATTGCAGGACTTAATTGTCGGCAAATTTTATAAATTCAAACAAAACTGTTTTCATGTATCAAAACTGTGATTCATTTAAATCGATTCAATATGTTTTTTCCAGCTTACCCAGCACACATTCACTCAAATATTTGCATTTGATTAATGATTTCAATTTGAAGGCTTTATTTTTGAATGTAATGCAATGCGGGTTAAAATATAGATTATATTTATTTACAATTCAAATAATAAATTCATTAAAAGTACTTTGAATTCAAGGCTATTTTTGTTATTTGCTTTAGACCAGGTTCGTTTGAAGATTTAGTTTTTATGAAATATATATTAAATCTGATGCATTTGTTCTAGTTCACTGTTGCCATAACTCATATACATATAAATATAACCCGAACCATATTCCTGATTCAATGAATGGCCAATATATTAAAATAATTTTATTCATTTTCTCTACGAGTAATAAAAAATTCAAATATTGAATAATGTTTTGAATTGAATGATAAATGATTGAAAAGACGGGTCTATTCATGAAAAGTATGAGAATTAGAATAAGAGAAGCGAATGAGTAAACAACAAAATAGTCGCAAACATAACATTGAACCTCATATTCGTATTTATGTTATTTATTCCTTACATTACAAATATAGCATTCATGACATGCAAACTATTGATATTATACTCGTTCAGCTCAGCACACAATTCATTGAAATTATTTCCTGGTTTCATATATACGCAAAATATTCTGGACTCATAACAGAAAGGTTTTTGAACTCAAAGGCGCACAAAATCTTCACTGCAGTTGAGATGCATTGCAGACAAAATGCATTTTATTATTGAATGCTTTTTTGGTTTTGTTTGGAAATAAATAATTAAATATAAACTACTTTTTCAGCGACTTATCCGAATAGAAATACAGAAATTCAGACATTACTCAAAATTGTGCTGAATTACTGATATAAATAAACATTACTATTCGCATGACTTTGCTATTATTATTATTATTTGAAATGAGCCTAGCACTTTAAAATGACTGTTTGATAAGCCGTATACTATTTTTGATTCAATATTGATAATGAATTGCATGAATAGAAAGGATAATTGAATATACATTGTATGCATTGCATAAATGGGAAGCAAAGAAGAAGTGCAAAGATTTAAGACTAAGAAAGTTAGTTAATATCAGATCAGATGAATAGATGTGTCCGAATGAGGCCAACGATTAATCATAATTTAATTTCGTTGAATTGACACTAAACGATGTGAGCGAATGATTTGCTGGCATTGGAGGCATTGGAGGCATTGGAGGCATACGAGCGAACGCTAATGGAAATAACGGATAGACTAAGAAAGAATTGAAATGCCAGAGGACTAGGCTATGAGTCCACACCCAATATAATGCTGAAAGTTTGAGACAAATATAAAAATATAGCGAAGAAATGTGTGTTCGCGTGATATTATCTCAACTATTATTCCATACATTTTCAGACAATTCAATAGATTTCGGTCAAAATTAACTCTCATTTCTATTTTTAAAACAATCAAAGGCTGTGTAAATGTCAACCAATACATGCGCTCAGGTATGCAAACTGTGAGCTATTCCTTGTTTTTACTATATTTGACTCCATGCATATGATTAGTTTTTTTAAGCAAGCATATTTGTGCAACACTTGTGGAATGCATTCAGTTTTTAATTAAATTTTTGAATTTGACCTTTCAATCATTTGCACCAATCAATCATTAAAACATCATTTATTGATTGCAGACAACATTTCGTAATATAATTGATTAGAATTTCAAAGAATTCAAAAATAAATTTTTTTTAATGTATTTTGAAACTTAACAGAACATAATTAAATTGTTTTGAATAAATTATATTAATATAAATTAATTTTTATTTGTTTTCAAAAATTGTTTGAAACAATCGGCAAATTGAAACAGAAATCTCGAATTATGCGAGCAATTAGTTTCAATTGAATGCCTGCATAACATAACCTGATTATAAACTTGTAATCCATTCACAATATTCTTTGAAATTATTATCAACTGTTTTGAAACAGAATTCAATGTTTTGAAAAGTTGTCTGTTTTTAGTAATCATCAGTCAATTGCACTCAAAAATATGAAACTCACTATATATTGCAAAATGTGAGTCAGGCTATCTATTATTAGAAATATCTGCATGAAGCTATTTTTGAGGTTAACCTCTAAATCATCACTCCTTATCCGTTGAACCACTTATTTGATCAGAATTTTTATTAATTGGCTTAAAAATAAATTGAAATAAAATCTGTATTTTATTATTAAATAATTCTTTCCAAAGATTTTATAATCTGATTGAGTGCATCAGATAAGCAGGTTTATAAACTCTCGCTCGAAGTTTAGTTGAAACTGAATTGTAAGTCAGGTAAATTATGAAATGAAATCGATTTTTTATTTTTATGTATAAATTCAGAATTAAGTGATTGTTTCAAGTTTGAGTCAAAGTATCGATATTTAACACAGGTTTTCAAACAAAAATCTAATTGTCCTTAACTGAGCTAGCTCACAAATAGTATAAAGGCCGGGTTTTGACCAGAAGCGGGGAAGTTCGGCCGTCCAGGTGAGTATGAACATTAGGAATGTGCAAGGTCCGCCGAGTCAGGGGGGTATAGAGGGGGTAAAATGGCGGACTTTTGGCTCAAAACCTAGGGGGGTATTAGGGGAGGGGGGTATTTTGAAAACAAGATGGCCGCCAAAATGGGCGAAAAATGGCATTTAAAGTCGAAAATGGCCGATTTTGACCGAATTTCGACCAATTTTGGCTTAATTTGCCAAATCTCAAACTCAGGGGGGTATTTGGTCTATACCCCCCTGCACATCCCTAATTAACATGATGCTTATTTAACTTTTGTGAAAAGGGGATAAGAAGTCTTTGAACGACTCTTCTCGCCAACCCATGGAGTGGACCCGAAGTCCAACATTCATCTAAAAATAAAAAGTTATTTTCTGGGTCTTTTGGTATCACACACCCTCCCCCCAAGATAACCCCCTGTAGACTCCTTGAGTTAAACAATAATTTCTGAGGAAAAAATATGAGAAAAATATTGTTTATTGCTGGGAACTGACCAGTAATAATTTTGCCCCTTGCTTACATTCTATAATTTAATTGCAAACATAAAAGTATTATTTAATTATAATAAAAATGCAATAAAAATATTGAAAAAACTCATTTGAATTATGAAAACATGAAACGATTGCAGCATTGAATGTATGACATAATAACATCAATATTAAGAAAATGTTTCTTAAAGTCTGTGAAATATATTGAGAATTAAATGAAAAAATCTATTAATTAATCGATTAATAAATGACAAAAAAAATAATGTCTTTGTCTTTAGTCTATTGCCATAAACATAATTAACTTAAATATATTGTCTGTTATATGTTGTATAACTTAAAAAATAATTCGCAAAAATAATTAACCAAAAGCGTTTGAAGGCTATGACATGTTTAGGATTGAATCGCTTTAATGCCAAATATTTATCGATATCTTAATTGTCGTTCTATTTATTTCTATGGCTTTTAATTGCATTCAATATTATATGCATTTAATAAATGAATAAAAGTTTGGATAAAAATAACTAAAACTTTATGAATCTTAAAGTTGAATAAACTTTTCACTCAATCTATTCGTTCAGAAGTTTACTTCTCATCAATTAATGTAATATTTACTTTATATGAAGTTCTCGAATGAAAAGAAATATTAAATTCATTACATTTGTTAATGTTATGAAAATTTCAGACTTACTTATGAATGAAGTTTTTGTTGCCTTTTATTCGTTTAGTTAATGATCAGAAAGTGAAGCTCTGAATGACTGATTCCGACTCAATGTTTGAAATAACAAAGAGAATCACAATTTGAAACGAAATAATAGTTTTTGTAATCCAAACAAAACTTGTCACACGTTTACCGCTTTCTGTCACTTCTCCGGACAAAAGTTTTCCCTTTGCTGTGAATAATGAAAAATTAGACTTATTATAGAAATTAATATTTTATTCAAACATTTATAAAAAGTATCATTCGTTACAAGTTATAGAAAAAAAGTTATAATATTATAGACATATTGGGAAAAAGCGTTAAAAGAGAGCGAAACAAAATAAATGAGAAGAATATTATAAATGCTTTACTTGTATTTTGACGAATAATAAGTTATATAGAGAACAGTTGCCAATCAAACGGTATAACTGTTTATAAAAAGTGGTTTTCTTTTTATTTTTTGTGTTTGATTTAAAGCAAAAGCCTTATAGTATAGTACAGTTTGAGTTTCTAGGACGACAACACCGCACAAGCCATTCGACCAGAGCTACGACGACGACAGAGCTCGCATAAGATAGCAAAACACCTGAGCTATTAAACTGTGCCGAACACTCAGTACACTCACAGTCAGTCAGACCATTGCAACATAGGCTCCCTTTAAGTAAACCTTTGCTTTTGCAATGTTTTTCATCACAATCTCATAAATGGTTTTTCTTTTCATATTTAGTTCTTATGAAAAAATCAATCAAATCAGGTGTAACGGAATGACGTAGATATGTATTATTACAGTTATAGTCCAATAAGAATTAACATTAGATTATGTCTTACATTATATCTTATATTATTGTTTAATAAGCTTTTTCTCTCAATAATATGTATCGGGTTTTAGGTTTTCAACTAATTAATGGTTACTCGGGTTATCCAGTTTGCAGTCAATACAAAGCATTTGAGTTGTGTTTTGTGTTCTTCTTATTAAAAACGGATATAATTAAGTTGATTATAGATAAACAGAACTTAACTAACCCGACAACAATATTTTGTGACTCATACCTGTACTTTCACTAGACTTCCGATTTTTTTTGTATAGAAAATTGCAAAATAGGAAAATAGGAAACAAATCATAAATTGCAGAGAATTAAGATTTAACTGAATTTTTGTGTTACGATTGTCATAACGACTAACAGTTTGTCACTCAGTCTATAGATTTATATTTGCTAATAAACTCAACAAATATTAATTGTCTTTCTGTTAAAATAACTTCATATAAATTGGAAAAATTCTGACAAAGAATTTATTGGAAATTTATGATCAATTTTTGCGCTACAATATCGATATATTAAAAGTTCACCATGTTGCTAAGTGAGATATGTAGATCATCATTGTACCTTGAAACTTGTACTGTAAATAAATTTATATATATATATACAGAGTTAAAATTTAAGGGCGCCAACTTTGAATAATTTAATGTAGAAAAACTACAGGGGTTAAAAATTGAATCTGGTCTTATTTGAAAGAGGAATAGTGGGGGTTTGATGAAAATTATATTTGAAAAATATCCTTGCACAATTCGAGGAGCTTAATTCAAAAAAGCTGGAATATTAACTTTTCTATCAATGTATTTTTTCCAAATTTGATTATTATGAAGAACAATACTCCAAAGTTTTTCGAATCTAGCGCCTTAAATTGCGCAAGGAAACTTTTCATATAATATTTTTATCAAACCACTACTATCCCTCTCTCAAATAATGCTAGTATCAATTTTGTGCGTCCTGTGGTTTTTCCGCAGTTTAAGATTCAAACAGAAAAATCAATTTTTTCGTTTTTTTAATCTTGCTCATTGAAACGTTTAAGAATATTTTTTGTATATAATTTTTATCAACCCCCACTATCCCTCTTTCAAATAAGACCAGTTTCAATTTTGTACCCCCTGTAGTTTTTCAGAAATAACCGATTCAAAGTTGGCGCCCTTAAATTTTCACTCTGTATATATATATATATTATAAAACTATGTGTTTTTAAAGAATCAATATCTGCCCCAGCTGGTATCTGGCGTTTTTGCGATATTATGAGTCCATTACGAGAAAAGCAACAAGCCACAAATCATATTCGACCACATGGGTCATCTTTAACCATTTTTACTGTTTTTTGGCTAAGTTTTGAGTTTAAAATAGCCGTATATGTAGCCTATCAATCGAAAGTTCTTAGCATGACCCAGGGTATAGAATGAACAAAAGTAATATCTTATATATACTTAAGAAAATAGAGTATAAAATGATTTTTTAATAATTGCGGTCATTCTAGTGTTTTAGGTGACACTAGGGTCAAAATATTATGTACAGACAAAAATTATAGTGTGTTCAGGGTCACTAATCATTAAGCGGATTAAAGACTTAGAAATTTCGATCAATTTTTAATCCTTTTATCAGATTTTGAGAAATAATCTCTTATTAAAAGTCACATAAACTTAAATAATAGTTTAGTTTTAATGAAGTGTTGTGTTTGTGTAGTGAAAGCATGTCTTCGTTTGCATTATTGTGTTTCTCTATCAAGTATTTGACTAAACCGGACATAACATACCAGAACTGTCTCGAAGTGCGGACAACAGACACTGTTCTGAGACCGTTGACAGACGAACGACAATATCTAGTCATTCAGTCGATTCATATTTGAACACTTTTTTATTTTATTAATACTTTTAGTTATATTTTGTTGTATTTCTATAGCTTTAAAAACTGAGCTCATATTAAAAATGAATGTTAAAATGATTATCAGTCTAACAAATCCTTTCCTTTCATATCCAATATACGCGGAAAGACGGTATAAAATTGAAATTTTCAAAGACATATTCGGAATAAATTTTCATTGAATCTTGTTTTGAAATTCTCAGATTCACAATAAGAATCTTTTATCTTTTATTCAAAATTGTAATAAAAATTGAAAAAAATGAAAACTTCACTGTCTTTGACCTGTTTTCAAATTGAGTGAATCAAACGCTTTATAATTCATTTAATGATTAACTGAATCATAAAAATTTATAATCAGATGTGTTGGCAATACTTGCGATCAAAACAAATGAATTATATTTTTTTGTTTTAATCTTCAATCACATGATGTCTGCGATTCGTATAAAAAGTATTCAAATAATGTGTTCAATGATTGTTCACTGAATTAATACAAAAAGTGATAATTAGGTCGAAATAGCCTTCAATTTTGTATATGTTATGCAATTTATTAGTGTTTTATTAAATAAAAATCACTGGTCTTTGTGTGAAGTGTTTGCAGGACAAGGACAGGCTATTATCCAGTCTTACCATTAAACCAGTGATGCGGAAGATATAAGACATATCATATCATATCACTCCTAAATATTGATATGTTATTAAAGGAGAGAAAACAAACTTATTCTCCGCTTTATGCTCACCATTAGGGACAAAGTTTAGCTCTAATTCTTGGCAATATTCAAAGCCACATATTTTTTTGAGCTTGATCATACCATTCTCATTTGTTTATTAACATTGTATTCAGATATGATTTTAATAATTAACTATTAAATTTCATTTCCATTTATCAGTGAATTTAAGAGCGAATAATTGTAATCATTTCAAACTTTTTTTTGCTTCCAATACAATCATTGAAATATCAAATGATCTTCCATTCATTCATGTTTTCTGCGAATAGATTTTTATGAATAATTCAATATATTGTATATGAAATTTCAAGCATTTCATTAGACTCTAGAATTCAGCGATGTGCAAGCTAAGTTTAAAGTCAAAGAAGATTTAGTGGTTTATTAAATATAATTTTTAGGAAAATTCAATCAAAATGTCGGCTAAACCGAACTGATACCAAAATTGCTTACTATAGCACCAAGCTATGTTATATGCATACAAATTGTGAACATTTTATTAGAATTAAAAAATTGGGATATAATTGAAGTGTTCAACAATTTTGTAATGATCCTGCACATTTCTTGCACGATCCTTCCACGAGTAACATAAATGATAGCTAAAAATATTCATATGCTTTGAATAATCGATCGATAGCTGAATAATACAATAGAAAAATGCATTCTTTGCTAATCATTACTCAAATAATTCTAATTTATATTTCTATTGTTTATATTAATAAACAAATCATCAGATAATGTCAATAAGAGCTTAACAGAAACTTAACTATAATTAATAAAAAATATTTTCATTGAGAATATGTATAATAAATACATTACAGAAATCAAATGGTTTGCCGCAAACCAAACATAATTATAATTCTGGATCTGTTATTGCAGTTATACTCTCTTGAAAATCATTTACATTCTTATATGATATCAAAAACAATAAAAACAGATTGAAATCACAAAAGTGTAATATTTTATAGCAATTATAGAGACTTTGATTATTAATCAAATTCTTTATAATTAATAGCAATAATTGTAAAAAGTAATTGAAATACAGTATTGAAGTAAATATTTTTAAATTCTATTGATTGAGTGGTTCAGACATGTGTTATACGAAATAATAGCGGAACAGAAAGCTTGAGTCTAAGGGTGTGTTTGATTGAAAAAATCTATTCTTTGCTTCGGTTAAGTTTTGACACAAAAAACTATATTCACTATTCATTCAATTCGTTTCATTGGTATTCCTTTTGATAACTTTATTTTGTGTTCAACTGTTTGTAGCCTTCAGTGCCTAAGACTCGACAGTATTGAGTGTTTGACAAGAAATGACATGAAATACACTAAAAATAGATTTCCGATAATTTACTTAATTTCTAACAAGAATTTTAATAAATAATTAATAGAAAGCCAGCTCTCAATGAAACAACTGATACAATGATTATTGAATCGGAAATGCGTTTAATTGGTCCGTCAATAGACCTGAAGAGGCTAATAGTGTATTGACTATTGAAAGATAGAGTATATTATTATTGAGACAAATAATCGATTGAATCTGTTCTCTACACTAATAATACGTAAGATAATTGATAATTGATAATTGATTTGCTCAATTCAAGGTTTCATCCATGACACTTTGGCGCAATATAGTTATTATTATAATTATTGTTAAGATAATTAACCAATTATTTTGGAATATTATTTCAAGTAAATAACTTATTCAAAATTGTTGCAGGCTAACAAATTCCTGATTCTGAGCTAAGTTTTCAAAATACTTTATTTTCTTGCACTCAATGAGCCATCTATTGAACAACATTTCAGGTAAAATATATTAATTATTCAATAAAACCCATTGAAACTCATTATTCCATCTATAAGTTTCATTATGGTCATCATGGTCAATATTGTCATTATGGTCAGTATGCTATTAATATAATAGGTGTAATTAAAATAAATAATTTATAAAATAGATACTTAATGCCATTGAACCAGGGTAGAGGGTATACAGCCTAAGAGTTTCCTCTGACACTCGCTTTCAATTGAAAATTGTATAGAATTCTACTCTTTTATCATTTAATCATAAATTATATCTGGATATATTCTGGGACAAAACAAGATCTATATTCAGTGTCGGTATTTGTAAATTTTATCAAAAACTCTATTGAATGGACCCTGGCTTCAAATTTCAATAGAGATGTTGTGATTGTTGGCTCTTTGAAACATAGAATAAGTTTGAGTTTTGATTCATTAATATATAGATTATATTCAGAAACATTTTACTCCTGAACCTAAATTCTGTCCAATTAAATGTGACGGTTTAACGCAGGTCAGTTGAAGAAAATCATCAACCATAGAACCGAAATAACTCTGTGTTCAAAAATCAAACTTTTATCAAAATTGATATTTTTATCGAGTTTACAGAAATTGTACCGGACATGGATTCTCAGTAGATTCAGTGGACATGACTTAAATGGATCACATCTTCGTATAGTAACAAATGTTGAAACATATGAAGCCTTTAATGAATTAATTTTTTATTTAAATAATTCTTAATTTATATCAATATTTATAAACTATTTTCACTATCTTTTGAATAATCACTAAATTATGAAATATTTCACATTTATTGAACTTTAAATCGATTATAAATTCTAATGAGCATGTTCATATTTACACAAATTTCTCATTAATCCATTTTCTATTTATTTTGAGAGAAGGTGAGCCAGGCCATTGAGTGAGTGAGAGATGTGACCAAATATAAATAAGCACAGATAAGATCGGAAACCAATTTCCTCTTCAGACTCACCCCTTCACCCAAGTATGAGATGGATGTTCGCTATCATTGCTATGATTACTAATACGATATTAATTATAGTTTTAAATCAATTAATATACAAATTAAACAACTTTTGGATTATAAGTGGATATTAAGGAAATCAATTGATAGCATAAATTCGGTTGCGCGAAGAATAATGTCCTTGTTCATTTATCCCTTACTTTATTAATAGGACATGGATTCATTTATATTGGTTGGCCAGGCTGTCTATCTGGTACCAAATTATTGCAGTAACTATGAAAAGGGAAATGGATTCAGATTTGAATCAATCAATGAATGGATTTCAATTTCAACTTATATTTGGGGTTTCGACTAAATACCGATTAATTCTCATTGAATTTCCATCCCTTGCAAGTCTATAAGCTATACAAATATCATGTCATTTATATTTCTTTTAAAATTAGTTGAAATAACAGTAAAATTAATCCTTAGTAATGAAGTGAATAAATATTCATTAGTTAATTGAAATTCGATTTAAGGATAAAACCAATTGATTGCCAATCAATACATATTAATGTTTGACATAATTCTAATCGAAATCTAAATCATTTTAATCAACGATTTGTCAGTTTATACACAATTATAATATTTGTTTCAGGGATTCGAGTATTGATATTATATGATCAGAAACAAATCAAATGTAAGAAATTCTATGTTTTACAGTACTATCATGTTTGAGCACTGCTCAGTTTTATAAGTTTTCTTATCTTTGCTAAAATTGCAGCCATCACTCCATCACTACTGTATAACATTAAGCAGCGGTGGTCCGAGGGGGTCCAGGGGGTTCGACCTCCCGATTTCGAGATGGGAGCACCTAGGATTAAATTATTTCTCGTCTATTTTGTAAAAGCGCTTATTTCGGTCAAACGCGCAGTGAATGTAAACATAAACAAACTTATTTCTGCAATAAAATGTTGACCACCTAGAACCCTTTGGCTCGAGGTAAGACCCGTTGGACAAAATCCGAGGTTGGTGCCCTGGAGCGTACTAGTCTGGCCACCACTGTTCATCTAGGTGTATTCATATAGAGATGATGTGAGTTCGCATATATTAAATTATGTTCTCGTTTGTCTCAATGCCTCCATTTGTGTGAATCAGACTCATTGCGAAATTATCGACCCTTTGCTAAAACACAAAATTTTATTGAATCCATATATCAATAAAAGTCAATTAAATATTTAAATTCACTGTATTTTTAAGTAATTTTAAAAATCAAATCAAAAACAAGCACGAACGTTATTACTAGCGAGTATACTTTGGATCTATTGGTGATAATGATAATATAACCATTAGGAGATAATTGGGTCAATTGGTATTCATCTGTAGTAACACTGCTTTAACAGCAATAACAATGACATCATTGTTGAAAATTTTCAAATTTTGAAAATCTAAAAATGTATATAATTTTCAAAATTTTGAAAACTTTCACAACAATAGTGCACATACTGTACGTACGTACAGACAGACAGACAGACACCTTCTCAAGAACATAAGCGAGTATACAGAGCTAATAAATAATCAAATATTGTTACTGTTTATTACATTTGAAAGAATTGATATTATTTTGAAATTAAAGAACAGTATAGAACAGTAAAGAACAGAATTGAAATGTACAGGATAATTCTGTTCTCTAACTTTCTGCTGATTTTTGTAGTTTTCACTTAATTCTTGAAAATCCAAAAAAGGATTTTATATAAACTACGATAATTTTGACTAATGTTTGCTCTAATTTATATCTACAGTCTATTAACCCAACTCTAACTTCGATTAATTAGCATAAACTCGAGTCAAAAGACATGAATTTTTTATATTTTCTGATAAATTATTTATAATATATATAAGAATTTCAATTTAGTGAAACACTTGCGTCAAATATATTCTAACATTTTATTAATTCGGTTAAAATGAATATTAAAATAAATAAAACTATGAGAATATTAAATGATTTCCTATAAAAATAAACCATTTTTTTCGATTGGAAATATTTTTTCCAAATTTTAGGAAAAATTGATTTAAAATGTTTTAATTTGAATTCAATAGTCAGAACATTTAATTAGAGGCGTTGGCATAGCATTGATAATTCGGGGATAATTTGGGGCTCAATCTAAAGGACACTTCATATAATTTTTTCTAATTGATCCTTTTGGAAGTGTCTTTGAAAAGTGAAATGATTTTAATTTCAATCAGAATTATATTTAATATTCTATAGGTTTTTGGCGCAAAAAAAAGAAAAATTTCTGAATATTTTTAATAATATTCAATAAATTAATTGATTTCGTGAACACAAAGAATGAAAATTGAAAAACAGATTATTATAATAAAAATGAGTTACAAATAGAATCTCATAAAAAGCTCAACTCCTGTATTGATTGAAGAGGGGTTGATTGAGATTCATTGATTTGTTCTCAATTCTGGTGAAAAACATAATATATTTGAATAAATAATTTATAGGAAAATGTTTTTTACAAAGATGTTTGACATACTATAGAAGTAAAGCTGAATCTGAAATGAGTGTTCAATTTTCATGTCATTCATCATTATATGTATTAGTTTTTGGCTCTGGATGTGAGACAGGTAGAAATTGGGATCAATTAAAACATTAAATTACGACAAAAATTAGTCTATTTTCTAATTAAGTCTAACATCCAGTTCCTCGAACTGTCCCAAAGTTCAGGTGAAAAGTCTGTCTCGAAATATGAATATTTTTTATAGTAATGAAAAATTGGGAAAAAATATTTTACATATAATTTATTTAATTAACTATTCAATAGATTTCTAAATAATTTAATAAAACATAATTCAGTTTAATATTTTGTAATCATTTCATATCTGAAGAAAAAATAAATAAAAGAACAAAAATTAATAAAAATAAAAATATATATTGAATTAGATTTAGCTTTCATTCAAACATAATATTCACAGAAAAGCTTTTGTATAGCAATCGCTTTCGTAATTGTAATACTATTTGTATTATAAAATATCAATAGCTTTGCTATTATTAAAACAAAAATAAACATCTTTTAAGAGAGAAATAAATTTAATAGATTTATGTCTAACACAAAAACAAAATCTGTATTATATTATATTAGACTACAGGCGAGCAAATGGTAATTTTATTTGCGCTCATTTTCCTACACATAAGTAAAGCATGAATACAAATGAATGGCAAACTCACGCAATAATAGCCCAGACAGTAGGAACAGTAGGCTTTCATAAATTTACTTTTTCTTATTTTCTTTCTGTTATACATCATTCAAAGCGTTTTACTCAATCAAATAATTTACACAAATATTTTTCTCAACACTTTTCAATCAAATTTCAGATATAATTCGCTTTCTTTGGAATAACTTCTTTTGTTTGTTTGCCTGAAAAGCAAATGAACAGAAAATAAGAGCAAATTGTTGTCTCATTCTTGTCATTACTCTCTTCTCTCTATTCAATTATATGTATTGATAGGAAAAGATAATTAATTTTAATTTTGAACTTATTATACAAATATTTGCAAATTGTTTTCGTATTAAAAATTCTTAAAGTATTTAATTTTTGTTCCATTCATACAATTAGACTAATATCTATCTAATAATGATATCATTTTTCATTTTTATGTCTGATTTGTTCAGAGATCTTCATGCAGTGGGATCTGACCAATCTAACTTTGATTGAATGACTTGATTAAATTTCAGACATATTTGAGATTTGGATCACATTTGCAAACTTCAAGGCAGAGCCTCAAGCCTTTGGATAAAAGCGAGAGTTGCCCTGAGCTGTCAGTTGACCATTTTCGTGACAGTCCCACATAGACTGCATAGATTATATTGCTTACACAGGAATACTTCAGATTCAGGGATCATCTAAATTGCCCCCTGGGTACGCTATATATTCAATTAATTTCCGATGAGTTGTTTTCAAATGAAAAGATAAGATAATTCTGTAATAAAAAGTTATTTATTGTAAAGTTGACAAAATTAATACTAATATTTGTCCAGTTGTCCAGGGTCATCAATGATAAACTACTTCATATTTTGTTTAGTACACAGAATCAATTCGAATGCTTATCGTGTAGACCAGGGGTACAGTACGAATAAGAGCAAAAATATTCCGTTAGTTATAGAATACCCAGACATAATTTTGAGACTCACACAAGACGCTCGTGTGACACATATGGCGAAAAGCATATCGTTTTACATGTCGCTTCTGTAAAATTTGAGTAAGCTTGGTTTTAAAAACAAAAGTTCGCTTAACTCAGATAAATGAGTCCAATATTAACACTATATTCGGCCATACAGTATATAAACATGTTATCCAGTTCATTCTGATGGCATCTCATTGTTCGATTGAGCTGAGGTGAGACTATTTTTATGGTCAAAATAGATCATCTCAACCTGTGCCACATCAAATGCACCCATCAATGTCCAGATCCATTGTCCAGATTAAATGAATGAGAAATAAAATGAGCCCAATATCTGATAATAATAGCAATAATACGATATAAGAGACGACTAAATCGTGATCTAATCATAACTTTTTATTTTTTTTATTAAAGCCTTATTTTTCTTTTTTTAATGTCTTCCATAACTTCGTTAACCCGAATGACTTCCAAACTTTCTTTTGTATTCTTCCTAATAATTGTTGCCGTTTTTAAATCCCAAACAAAAATTGTATGATTTTATTAGTGAAAAAACTTTAGTTAACCTCAAAACATGATTTCTTATATTCAAAACCTACTGTCAATCATAGCATTAATGAATAGAAATCTTATTATTTTTATATCTTTACAACTGTTTTGAATTCAATTCGTAAGAATACGATTCAATACTTTCTCTATCATTAGACAGACTATTAAATAGATTTAATTATAATAATAAATATAATAAAATTTAAAGATTTATATTTTAGTTTCCGTTATAAGCAATCATTTAGTGCTCTATTTTCTCAATAAAAACTTCAATCAATTTAATTATCTATTAATTATATAAACCTCTCATATATTTGTGATGTGTTTAAACACAAATCATCTTTAATTAAATCATTGATTAAAATCAAATAAAAAAATTTATTAATAAAATAAATAAAGTCATAAAAATTCAAAATAACTTTAATGATTCACTTATTCTATACGTTTAAGTATTTTTATTAACTTTTTCATTAGTCAGACGAGTATTAAATTAATTAAGACTTAATTATTATGTAATAAAAAATTATATTCGACTTAAATATTATTAATAAAATCTTTAATACTATTTGTTCGGATATATGCGAACATTAATTTGGAAAATATTTATAGAAGTAACTCACCAGTACACAGTTATTCTCCTTGGCCAAATTTATTTTCTAACTGTAGTCTTACATATGATTTGTGGCCTTCTTTGCAGTGAAAACGATATCGAAATATAAATTAGATATTTGTCTGAAATGATGCGATAAATATGATGATTAAGTAGCCAAATGGCCTTTCTTCATTATTATGCAATTGGCACCTGGTATTAATTTAATCAATTCGATCTAAAAGTCAGTCCACACGTAATCTAATGGATATTCTTCTCTATAATTATGGAAAATATTGAACTGAATTGTAATTCGTTTTATTGAAGTCAAAAGCTTTCAAATAAATTATATTAAACTTAAAATAAATTCAATTTATATAAAATTTTTGTTTTTATAAATTTTGTTCAAAAGAATTTTTAAAATAATAATTGCAGGCATATCATGTTGCAAGGTGCAAAAGAAAAATTACACCAATTTGATGTAGTATTCTAGTATTGGAAATTCGAGTCTTCATAACTGATAAAATAATGTTGGAGGTTTAAGTAATTAAAATCAATTAGTTTTTCGATTCATATTCAACCGAATTATAACTAAATGTTTGATATTTTGTTAAATTTATTCTTTGTATTGTTTTCGCGAAAAATAATTCACTTTCAGTAGAAAGGGTTGACTAATACAAGGCATATAAGCTAATAATCATAATCTGATGGATAAGAAGGAAGTAAAGGATCAAAGCTTTTATTTTTTAACCAATTCATCAAAAGTTGTAATGTTTTTGTGAAATCATATAAATAATGAATGCAATAAAAATTCATACAAAACAAGTGATTTTTGAAATAATTTTTTATTCGATTCACATAAACATTCACATACTTTACAGGTATTAATGTTTTAAAACAAAATCAGTTAAACATTTAATAAATTTTACAAAAAGAAAATTATTCAAAAAGTCAATAAATTTATTTAAGTGTAAACAATATTATAGACAATTAAGTCGATTATAAGTATAAAGCGTTTTGTAATAAAAATAAGCGAATGAAACAAATTTTAATTTTATTGCTTTCATATAGTGTTTTGAAATTTCTTAATATTAATGTACAGAACCAAAGAATTTCAGGCAATAAACCCGGGTATGGCTGAGTTGCCTTGTTTATTAGATTGAACCAGTCAATGATTTATTGCGTAAAACATTGGAATCAATCAATTTTCTGTTCGAACTTAGATTTATGCGATTTCTGACCGAATTTAAAATATTTTGGACAAACTATGGAACAGCCTGTGGTCAGCCACTCATATAAAAGTTCTATTTCTCAACTTGAGTTCAATTACATTCTTATTTGTAATCATTTAAATGACATCATTATTGTACGGCATATATGAATTGGCGCGAATTCAAAAAATCCCCTGCTGAAAATATTGGCAAAATTGCGAAATCTATCCCTGGCATTGAAAAGTCTGGTCTCTCCCACCTCTGGTCTAAAAGACAAAATTCTTGTCCCGACCCGTACAACACAAAGACGGGAATGACCGGGGTCAAGACCACACAATAATTAGAATAGGTGGGAAAAGCTAGCAGTGATTGCCAACTTTACACTATATGTAACATTGGTGCACTAAGCAACCATTGTAGTGAGAGTATGAACAGAAGATCAAAAATGAACCGAAATTTCATTA
Source organism: Eueremaeus valkanovi (assembly GCA_034693305.1). Lineage (NCBI taxonomy): Eukaryota > Metazoa > Arthropoda > Arachnida > Sarcoptiformes > Eremaeidae > Eueremaeus > Eueremaeus valkanovi. The sequence continues at coordinate 27,285 of JAQIWA010000106.1, read as the reverse complement.
TTTTATAGATTTTCAAAATATTTAAGCAAATATTTAATTAATACAGAACTTAAATATTTAAGTTCAAAATTGGGACAAATATAAAATAATACTCATTAAAAAGATAGAATATTTATTTTTAAATATAAGAATCATAATTTGTCGATTATGTGAAAGATAGTCCAAATTTTATTAGTAAATCAAGGTTTATTTATGCAAGGTTACACTCAATTTCCAGTTTCTTTTAGATATGTTACGCAAGTTATATCATAAACATTCTGAATATCTATAAAGTAATAAAATTTCGGTTCATTTTTGATCTTATAAAAATTGGTCCTATTCATACTCCCACTACAATGGTTGCTTAGTGCACCAATGTTACATATAGTGTAAAGTTGGCAATCACTGCAAGCTTTTCCCACCTATTCTAATTATTGTGTGGTCAAGACGTGCTTTTGTGAGTTTAATACAGAACTTACTTATATTTCATTTATAAGGTTTGGAGATTTAGACTCCACGTACATTTATGCCGGATTATTCGAAGTTTTCCATAATCAATTAAAATTAATTGAACCTGTATAGAGTGCATGGTTAATCCAGTCAGAGTTTATGATATAATTGGTAGATTAGCCTAACCTAACCTCATCTCAATCATTAAGCAATAAATTTAATATTTTTTTGCAATAAATTACTCTAAATGTCAGTAACTTTTTCTTTGCGAACATAAGTTAATTGCTTGAACTCATCTAATAATCAATAAACCAAAGTCTCATAAATATTAATCGAAAACTAACATCAAATTGATTTCACCCAATCATAGCATATAATTCATCTTAATATACATTTTTTCTCATTTATTAACAAAAGTTTTTAATTTAATTTTTTTCATTCGCAAAACAAAGTATTTAAATGAAGTCTTAAGTTATGCTATAATTTGATTAATCATTTTAATGCCATTCTATCTCTCTTTATATGTTATAATTATTTTGTTAAGACATATAAGTATAATAAATATTTTCCATTATTTCAAAACTTCATTCACGATATAAACGAATAAATGTCTCTCACGTTATATCACTTTCATTGCTTCTCTTCTGTACTATTAAATCATTTTCCTCTTTCAACATTCAGAGCATCAAAATTATTATTATTATTGTTTTCCTTATATTTTATATAACAATACAACTAATTATAGCTCTTCAGGGAATCAAAGTCTCTGTGACTACACATTTGATGCATTCAATTATTTCTAAACATTTTAAGTTACAATTCTCTTATACTGTAATACTGTATTGAGATTTCTGTTTGTCTGTCACTCCATTCGATTAATTGTGAAATTATTATTAATAATTAAATATTTTAATTGATGTCATCATTCAATCAATTATTGCTTTTGTAAACTCTATCTAAAACTTCCGGAAAAAAATCATTTTGTCTTTATATAGGAAATGTCTAATTTGATTAAAATTGCTAATAATCTTGATCATACCGGTGCCAAAAGCAGCTTAACTTCAAAATTATTGAGTCACAGGGCAGTGTGCGATTTGAACCGGCAGTAAATTACAATAAAATATTTATTTTTAAATCTGATTCACTTGAAATGGATAGTAAAATAATTGGCGAATAGACATGAAATTATTTTATCGCAATTGGACCAGTTACCTAAAAGTTGATAAAGTGATCATGTTGATAAATTTTGATAAGCATGGGAAAGTTTTTGTTAGAAATACTTATTAGGTTTTATAAATCGTAATCTAATCGAATATTCTTGTATGCGTCCAAATACTGGCTGATACTGATGTTCATCCTTGTTATGCATGATTTGTAATGACGTGTACTATATTTGAAACTGTTTTAAAAGTAGAAGTGGTGAACAAAATTTATTAAGTCATCCACTAAAAAAATAATTCATAAATTACTCAGTTTTTCCTTAAATTTTTTATATGTATTACTAATTTTAAAGATTTTGATGAATTTTTTATAGCTGTGCAGCGAATCCCATATCACGTCTCCTTTAATGTAAAATTTAGTTATATTGAGTGACTTAAGTAATTCATACGAGACTTGATCCGGAGCAAAAATGAAAATTTCCTGTAATTAGTATTCAATAAAATGTTTGTCAATTCCGTCATCCAATTTGATCTAATTTTTCATTGAATCAAAAAACATTAAAAATGAAAATTTCTGCTAATTTTCTCGTTTACTTCGGTATAAATTATGTTTAGATGAAAAATAAAAGTAAACTTTTTTCTCACTCAAACCAATTTCTGAAATACTTTCTAAGATTTAAGACTCAGTTATAAAATTTAATTAATATATTATTGATATTAATTATAATTCTCACAAATGAAGGCTTAGTTTCTAATAAATTATTTTATAAAACATTTAATTTAAATATATTTTCTTTAAAGCAAATGACTGTAGGATTTAATTTCTCAATTAAGACAATTATTGATTGAAATTCTTGCGATGAAATTATGCAAAATATATTTGGTTTCGATTTGAGGTAATTTGAAACAAAAAAAAAACCAAAAACATTGTCAAAATTGTAAAACTTATCCTCCATTCTAGACATATATTTTAAAATTCAACCGAAACATATTTATTAATGAATTTTTGTAAAAGCATTTTAGATTTCATTGAATATAAATCAGAAAGTCTTCGATCGTTGTTAACAACTGAAGAGAATTTTCATTAATTATTTATTTAATGCATACGAAATGCGCTCAATTAAAATTTGATCTGTGATCAATCGCCGAACAAATAAAGATTGATAATAAAGATTTATTACCTTTTAATTGAGGATAATTGTGATCCTCTATGTTAACAATACAGTAGAAGCAAGGCTATCTACAGTATTTGTCCACTAAAGAAACTGTGAATAATTAAAATGGATCAAAAACTTTATATTTTAAAATTTCTCTTTATATCTCTAATAATAATTAGCTCGTTATTCAATATGACCAGTGTTAATTTCCTTATATTTATTTTATGTAAGTCTATAAACAAGCATAAATCAGGAAAACTAGTTCTGTTTAACCCCGGTATCTATTTGTATAGATAATAATATTTTGTGGTAATTACTAATTAGTGTACAATAAAAATATAATTGAATTAATAAATGCTTTTAATTATTATGGATTCAAATGGCTTACAGATCGTCATTATATGTAAGAAAATATTGTAATATATTTTTTCATTTAAATAATGAATGAATTTTATTGCTTTCAACAATGGTTTACATGAGTCGGACTTAAGTGTTGTTTTAAAATACAGTGAAATATAAAAGTATCAGTAATTTTGACTTTCTTTACACAATGGCATTGATTGAGTAGAAAATAAATTCATAGAAATTATTTTGTAATAACAAGTCTTTCGGCTGAATAAACGTCAATAATATTTAAATAATTATAATATATTTGAATTTATAAGAGTTATGCGAAAATCCGTTTGATATCCAACAACTTTGATACACAACAGAACTAAATCCGATGAAAGGCTTCTTTAATGTCAAACACTTTTCAAGTCTTACCAGTGGTTTAGTAAAGCTTTCGCTCTATTTTCACAATTAAAAACCTATCAAATGATTTTCTATTCACTTTCAGGGTTCTGAAGTTGAAAATAATAATTAAATTCAGCCCTAATAACTCACATCAAAACTTGTGATTTTTATTTGTCTTCCCTTATCAGCCCTCACAGTAAGCAGTGTCAGCCTTTAGGCTGACTGTGTGGACAATGATGAACAGCACTAAATAAATTGGTGACAATTTTGGGGAAATTTCGAGATATATGGAAGTAATTCATATAATACGATCAATCTTATATAAGACCTCATTTTCCATTTTGAGTCTATTATATTAAGTTATATAGAAATTTAAATAAATATTTTCTGAATAGAATTGTTTTGGGTTATGATTAGAGAAAGTGAGCTAGACTATTAGCTAAATTGGTGTAATTATAAACTGTGTAAAAGAAGTTTATTTAAAGAATTTCAGTTTGAAAATAATTGACAGCTCTTTTAGCTCTAAGTGAATCCAAACTTAAATATTAATCTAATCCTATTATGTATAATGTAATATACAGTACTTGACACTGTTTCACTAGAACACTAACGAGGGACAAATTATTATTTTGTATTAAAATATAGCAAAAAGTTTATATTTTTTGCTGAAGAATAAGAAAACAATTGTAGATAAATGAAAATGAAATTAGAATTCAATTATCAATATTTCCTGTTTATTTCGATCACGAAATTTCATTATATTATACGAAAATAATAATATACTTCATTGATACAAATCTTCTCGAATCGCTATTTTTCAATTAACTCAGCCAGCATTTGAAAGCTAACGTATATTCAAATGGAAATCTTCTAAATGACAGTCCATTGTGAGTATGATTTCACAAAACACTTCAATTATTCCCTTTTACTTAAACTCAATTGAATTTTATTGAAAAAAATTAATTGAATTTTCTTTTTATTGTTAAATAAGTATTAATATAATGAAACGGATTCATCACTTTCTGCAAGAATAGATTTTAATGACTTTATTCTTAAAATTCTTTTAAAAATAACAACTTTTTCTGTAAATAAGTAAATGTTTTGCTTATACTGTAAGTTAAGTGTTGGTCAGTGAATATACAGTATAATGCCTTAAAATATGCAAACACAGCACAGGTATTGATTTGCAATACTCAAATTGTACGCATAATACTGATAATAATACCATTTAAGCGTTATGAGCTTGGCTGCATTTCTGAAAAGATGTTTATGAAATAATTTCTCCTTTCATATAGAAATTGAATTTATTTTCACTTTTCATTCATAGATATAGATTATAGTCATTATATTTAAAAATATTCGATAATATATGACAAACAAAGTCTAATCGAAACGAAAAGTATAGTAAAATCGGTTAAACGATTGCAAAAATATTTGATTAGTTCTTATTATTGTCTCTCATCCAAACATTTACGAAGAAGTCGAGTACAGAATGAAATATTAATCATAACTTCCTATTATATTCACGTTATGCACGAATTTTTTGAACTCCAAAAATCACTTCAAAATATCTTATATTGTGTTTGTATTCTGAAAAATGTTTTTCAATTTATTTGTCAATTATTTCTGTGGAAGAGCTAAAGTCGATGACATAGTTTGGATGAGAGAAGCAATACTTAAACTACTTTATGAATAGAGAGTTATATAAACTTTTTCCTATTCAACAGATGATTGTATTGTATAGTCTGAATGAGAAATATAAAAAAAATAAGAAAAAAATTAATAGAAATCTTCGTTTTTGACGGATATTTTACTATTGATTTTGTCTGATAAGCAAAATATAATTGTTTTGTTGCCCACACAACCAATTCCTGGATTCAAATCATTAATTTTCCATATTATTCATCAAATAAATTGAAAATAAAAGTTAAAATATTTTATTTGTATGCGGAATATAGAATAATTGGAATGCAATAGATTATCAAGCTAGAACAATCACACCGGAAATATACTCTCGATCCAAACGGTAATCAAACGGATTAAATTAGAATCTCGCACAAAATAGATTCGACAAATAAATTTCCTGTTGAGCATATTTCTACAAAATTCACCACCCGGTTAGAAACTTGACAAATCAATTTTTGCTCAGGAAAGGTAGCTCAATCTCCTCCGACACCTAATGGTGAAAACACTGCCGGTATTTACAGAAAGTTTTGTTGTTATCCAATATGTCAACCATTATCTAAACCAAACGAAAAATTTACCGAATATGCCGTTCATGTATTGAAAATCTTGAAATTGCCATTTTTACCTGTCTTTACCCTGATCACGGATTTTAGACTGTAATCAAAATTAAACAACGAAAATTCCAGCTTAGCCCGCCTGCAATAAAGAGCTGTGAGAATGCTCTACATTCCCGGTTCACTTCACATAAAAAAGTTTTTATTCTGAAGTGAGCCTGGCTACTTCATGCTTAAAAGGAAAATCTGTGAGAAATTCATTTTTATTTCCCAATAAAAGCTATCTTTTAGTGATTACGAGTTTAGAGATAATCTGTGAATATTGTGAATATGACTCAATAGAGATGAGCTCTTTTCCTGTCCCTCAATCCTACATAAACACAGTTATCAATCGTCAATCTGTTGTCAATCTGTTGTTCACTCACTTTCATTCAAATCCTTTTACTAATAAATATGTTTTTATTTATTTAAATAAAATCAAATTTCCAAACAATCGATGGACAGAATTGTTTGAACAGTTATCAGAAGTTTTTTTCTCATTTTTTTTATGTAAAGTCATTTTTATTATATAAATGATTGCTTAAAGTTTTGATTAGCGAATAAAAAGTGTTTTTCTGTTGAGTAAAAACTTTTTAGTACGAGATTTGAATATTTAATTGAAGCGAAAGCCAAATGAAAAGACAGCGAAAATATTCTGTGAATTCATATTAAAATGATTTAAATGTTGTCCTCTTTTGGATTAAAACTTCTGTCAAATAATTTCTGTTCAAGTTTTTAGTAATTCGTATATAATTCCTATAATTCCACCTCAATTGGAGTCCAGAGTCAGTTTTGAGTTCCATTTTTTTTATATTTAAGATTAACATTAATTTTTTACACTTAATATCTCGATCTTTAAGTCAAGATTTTTTATTTTTTACATAAATATATAAAAAATTCTTTTCAATTGAATAAATTTTGGTTATGAGAGATAACAGACTAATTCAATATTCATAAGAATTTGTGAGATTTTATTCATAGATTTATACTATATATAAAAAAATAGTTTTTAAAGCATTTTTAAGTTTATAAAAAACTTAACGAGAATTAAAATTCAATATTTCGTAAGTGAAATGGTTTTCAATTTTTAAAAGACATTTTCAAAATACTGGATCTTTTGCTGAAAAAAGATTTTCCCCATTAATGCGATATTAATATAGAAGAAAAAAAGATCTTATTATGTATGACAATAATTGGGGCGAATTCTAACAACTGATGAATTTTTTTCCGAATCCAACCTTCAATTTATATAGATTATTATCCTTGAAAAATTCACGATTAAGTTTATTCGGATTAATTATAAAACAAATCTTTCTGCAAATCCGAATTCACAAAATGAAAATTCAATTAAAACTAACTCTCGTTTTCAGACTAACACAAACGCAAAAGCATTTCACTCATTATTCTTACGATTACTTAATTCTAAATATTAATAATTTTTTTTAAACTTTTTTGATAAGATTTTTCTGAATATAATTAAGTTCTATAGATATAAATCAGAATATAATTGATTTTTTTGTGTCTGCGGGAAAAGTTTCAAATAAATTAGTTGTCATTTCATTTCTATATTTTTCAAGATTTCTAAATGGGGTTGACCAAGGGGGCATTGAAACTGGTGACATTGACAAGTGTGTATCTCCTAGAAAACATAAACACCTTGGTAATAATTTTTTGTGAATTCTATGCAATCTTATGGACAAATCTGGTTATTAAGCAAATAATTGATAATATTATAAAATAATTATTTTTTTAAAGTTTAAACAAAAATCGATTAAACAATTCATTTCTGACAATTCATAAATGCAACCAATGGTTGATTATATGGTATTTTATAGTGATTTATGAGATTGTTTGGATAAAAGTTGCATTTCTTATATATCAGATATAACTGATCTTGGTTACCCTTATTCTGTATGTGCATTACAGAAATATTCATATAATTGCACATTAGTTTCAATGCATTTGTTGTGTCAATTATTTTTTCTTATTTTTATTATCGATTCTTCATCTTTGACTTGTGTTTGAATAAGTTGGGGAAATCTGCAATTTTATGATTATTATACTCCATGTAATATATGAAGTAATCGGGTGTAAAGATAATCTTTATTTTTTTCATCAATTTAAAGGAAACTTTTGTCCGAAAAACAAAATAAATAATTAAAATCTAGTTTTTCATTAAAAAAAAGGAAATATTAGAATAATATTTAAATATAAAAAATAAATAATTTGTCAAAATTTAGTTTAAAGAGAGGGCAGTGGCGAACACATTAACTAAGTTTCAATCCAGATTAAATTCACTAATGAAAGTCATAATTATATTTTCACCTTATTTTCACTGTTAATATAGTTATTTTAAAACAAGATTTTAAGTAAAATTTAGATTCAAAGCAAAAGATTTGATTTGATTTAGTTTTCTTAAGTGGACTCTAACTGACGTATAAACTGGTTTTTGATCTCTTTTCGCATTCAAATATCATTTTCAGTAAAAATTATTTCAACTAATTTATAGTTTTACTGATGAAACGGAAAGATCACAATTGAAAGTCATTTTAGTTTTTCAAAAAATATTATACAATTTCTGTTTGGATTTGTATTTAATGAGAATTAGTTTAGTTTTTAGTTTTATTGTGTTTTTAAAGTAATATAATTTAATAAAAGAAAAATAATATGTTTTTAAAAATTCATTTATTTATTGAATGCAATAAAGAAAATATTTTTATTGTAGAAAAACTTAATGAAAAGTACAGTAATTTATGTCTCAATTGTTGGAAATAAATATTTATTTTATTCTATTTTTATTCTTCACTTATTCTTTGGGTCCTTTTGAGTGACTCTTTTGTTACAAATTATGTTAAGTTTTTGATTGTCTCTACTTTTGGTTTTTCGAAACCAATTCAAGTAAAAGTAGTAAAACTTATTTTGGCTTAAAAAAGAAGTTTTTCAAATAACTTTAGCGTTGGATAGTTTAGAAAGTATGTGAGAGTATAACCTGAGCCCACAGTAACACAAGTCTTACGCATAATTAGTCCACATATTTATCATTAATTTGCGAATAAATCGCGTAATAAATGATATCTTCAGCGATGATCAGAAGAATCTATTAATTTTAGCTTAAGTTTTGTTCTCAGATCAGCCAATATATGTGTTAGTACTGGTATACAGGTTTTGTCCTCCTTTTCTATGCCAGTGCTCATCCAAGTGCTGTCACTTTACTTATACAAGTAGTGTGTGTTTTGATATTTAATTTGTTTCATATGTTTTATAAACAGTTATACAAATAGCAGTTAAAGCAGATCTGCAGCGGAATAGTAGTCTGCGATCGCCAGAGGATATTAAAGGTGTTCTGGTCTTTGCCTCAATACTAGTCCTGCCATCGAATCGAAAGCACTGAGATATTGACGCAATGATTAAACTCTCCTTCAAAATAGGGTGGGCTCTGGACTAAGACTAACATAAATATAATAAATATTCTTGATTTACAAGAAAGCGATCATTAAAGGAAAGTTAGTTAGAGGCACACTTTGCACCAGTTCCACACCAGAACTGCAATCTAGCAATCAAGCAAACCAGCAATCAACATTCAGCATTCAACATTCATACCATTTTAATACTGTCTCACTTGAAAAATATGTGTAACTCTTACTAATCGTGTGCCGTCTGAATGTGATCGATGCACAAACCTATTACTCGTATTTAAGTTCTGCTCATTGTGTTCATCAGAAGTGACTGTTCAGACACTCTATCGGATTCTACTCCAACCGCAGCTGTGATTATATCTACTGAAATGAAGCTGCGATTCGCACTGTTAGCCATAATACAGGTAATTAACTCTTTTTTTTATCACTTATCTAGGCTTACAATAACATATCGAATAACTGTTTCAATGCTTTCATATCTGGCTCCGAATGGCTTTGAATGCCTTTCAAGCCATTAGACGCCTAATAATGGATTCATTTTCGTTAGGATTTAATTATGTCTTAATATTTCGTTTCATTTCGATTACTATTAAAATAAATAAATAAATATAAAGCCATTAACAGAAATGGTTGAAAAATGACAATTTGCTCGAAATGATTATTTGGATGCAAACCAATAATTATAGTTTAATTGATAATAACTTTTATTAAATTATACAATCAATTGAACGGATGAAACAAAAGCCAATTGAATTGAATACCAACAGAAAGTCTTACGTGAATAGAGATTATTTTGCGAAATAACAGTTATGTGTTATTGTACTTTCAGAAAAATGTATAACAAGATTGCTGTAGAAAATAAAATTTGTGCTCAGGATATGTTAAACCAGTTTTACTTCTGTAGCACTCTTTTAATATCTCATTGCACTTGCATTGGGTTAACGGAAGTTTGCATTCATTTTAATTTATTTTATTAATACTAATATTAATTCTCACTTCTCTTGAATCTAATTAATTATAAAATTCTTCACTTCTCCTATAATTATATCATTAGATTTGAATAAATAGACTAAAATTATTCAGATTTTTGTGCAAATATGAAATTTTATTTTAAATTTTAAACGAAATATCTTTAAATATATCACAAAATAAATTTCTGCTTTTATGTCCCTATAAGTGAAGTGAAGTTATATTTAAAATATATAATTATGTGTCGATCGAGAACTAGTGTCTCGAGCGCTGGACTCGACCCCCAGTTTCGCTATTTTCTGAATAAACAAAATTAAAAGCAAAATATATTCCGTTTTTGACTTTAATTTTCAATAAGAAAAACATTGCAATAGAAGACACAAAATAATACGAAACTCATGTAATAGTTCCAGATTAATGTGAGTGAAGGCTCATTTATCGCATTAATCTTTGTACTCAATTGAAAATTTCTTATTTATCAAACAAAAAACGAAAATTTAATGAAAAAAAATTGAAAAGAGCTTAGATTTATAATTTAATCCGACTCTCGCTTAGCCTCCAATGACTACAATCGAGAGAGTGTTTCAGTTCTCGAACCGGAGTCTCGACTCTTGAAACCATCTCTTATTTGAAACCATTTTTTGGTACAATTTTTTTTATGGAAAACTAATATTTAATACATTTTATAAGAGATTATTAATAGAAAAGTGAGAAAAACTTGAATTGGAGGCAAAGAACAGAACAGTTATACATATCCTCTGGCAATGAGTGAGAACTTTGTACAACAAATCTGCTATTTCTGCTAAAACAGTAAAAACATATTGAAAATCAAAACACATTACTTATGATTAAAATGACAGCTCTTTGGATGAGCTATGGAAAAGAGGACATGCAATCTGTGAGTTGGTCTGTTCGTAATACTTGTGCCACTACTAGTATACACTTATTTAAGTTACTCGGGATACAGTATGTTATTGATATACCATTAGCAAGTACAGCTAATGCTAGGGATGTGCAAGATACGCTGAGACAGGGGGTATAGGGAAGAGTAAAGTGACACTGACAAGATGGCCACAAAATGGCGTTTTAAATGGAAAAGGCCGATTTTGACCGAATTTCGACCTAATTTAGCTAAATTAAGCACTATTTAGCCTGGATTTATTTAAATGAAGATTTATTCCAGTTGAATTTGAACTAAATTTAGTCGGTGTAGGCGCGCAAAAGTAGCGGGGATCTAGCATTCGCTTCAAAACACAGGGGGTAATTTGCCAATTTCAAAACTTAGGGGTATTTTGTCTATACCATCCCTTGCACATCCCTATTATAAGCTGTTTTGGCTCATTTATGATCTTTCAGTTTCATCAGTAAAGTTAGAAATTTAATTACAAACTTCACTGAAATGTCTTTGAATGAGTGAAAACCAGTTTAGAGTAAAATTCCCTTAAAATTGAAACAAATGTCAGACATATGAAAGATATATAACTATTATTCGGTTTTTACTTTTCTATTATAACTTATATTTATATACTATTCGGTAAAATAAGGCGGAAAATACATTTATGACTTTCATTAGTCAATTCAATTCTATTGATCTCAAGAATATTTTTTCTTTCTCTCTCTCTCTCTCTCTTACGTTCGCCTCATTGCCACAAAACTGGATTTTAATTTTAGTTTTTTTGTTTTTGTACTCATTTTCCTCTAATTATGAGACAAATATTGAACATTACCCGAAGAAAAGATTTTTTTTTCATTTCTAAGATATATCAGAAAAAGTTATTTAATCTGAGAATAATGATTGACTACACCTGTAAACTAGAATATATGGTAGATATTAATATGACTGCACTTATGGGCCATAAATGATCATTAATTTTATTTATTATAATCGGTTTAATTCTATCGGACTTTAATAGTATACTATACAATAATTTAATAAAAAAAGCCCTTGTTCATTTGTTTGAAAACCAGCAATTCATGTTAAATATAGTGATCTTAAGCTCAATCCTCCTCAATGTCTCTTTGATGGCATCGGTGTATGTTTTTTGTTACAAAAATGAAATTTTTTCCTTTTAGACAAAAATTATAAGTAAGAAGAGAACGAACGGCAGCCTTAAGGAGTCTGACCTAGAATTTAACCGGTTTCCGGTCTTCAGATGCCCTCGATATATATCATTTGGATCAGCGCATCAAACGTTATAATGAATATAAAAAAATTGAATAAAATTCGGATTTCAATTAGATTTTCGTTTTCAGATCTTATTTATAGATTCGATCTATAGTTCAAATTTGGGAAAAGTTTTTTTGCTTTGTTTCCAAACAAATTGAATGCTTTATTAAATGATTAAAAAAATATTGATTTATGAACTGTTAGTTTGTTTCGATTGAAATCTGATCGAAAAGTACTGCTGAGATGTTTATACAAACTTGCAATTGAGGTGCGGTTCAGTACCCCCTCTGTGATAATGATAGACAACAATAATTGATACTGATCATATTGTTTGAGTATTGAATTTCATGATATCCTTAATCTAACATTCATTTATATCATTTTCGTTGTCCCATCTTGCTACTATTCGGAAACAATTATTAACAGGGTTGTTACAGAAAGATGTTAACTAGGTTCTTTCAATTTCTCTTAAATAGGATAGTATTGATTTATGCCCTGTCCCTATAACCACTTATTATAGACCCTATTATCCAGAATATCTCTACAGAGATCCTTCTCTCCGAACTATCCGCACAGATAACCATTTCACTATTCTATCCTGGTGATGTTCAAGGGAGGTGGTATAGACAAAATACTCCCCTTTGAGTTTTGAAATTTGCCAAGTACCCATCTGTGTTTTGAGGTCTGTGCTAGACCCCCTCGACTATGCTAGACCCAATAGAAAGCAATATACAATACATTGGTCATTGAGAAACCCAACCAAATGAAAGAAGTGTAAATTCCTGTATGTTTGTTGCCCGGATAGATCTTCTGCAGACCGGGTGTCGAACTCTGTGCACACAATTAAAAGCCAAAAATATTTTATATCTAAAATGTTTGTTTTAAATAAATTGAATTCATGTCCACTTCTTCTTCACTTTTTTATATTTATAGTTCAGTTGTATCAATACTAATGTACTTGCGTTCACACGCGTATATGTCAGACATTAGAATTCATGGTAATCCAGGTCAGCCAATACATCAAACATTAGCCAACTTTTTATTCAATGAATAAATTTTCAAATTATTTATTCTATAATTAATTTCAATCATAAGATCAATGGATAAAGAATTAAAATATGAGTAAAGTTCGAAAAACTTTAAAAATATTCTATAAAATCAATTTTCACATATAATTCATTGGTTTAGTTGAACATAAATTTCGCAATACTTTTCAGCTTTCAATATATGGCAAAAACAAACTTATCTTACAATCAATTATACTTTCTTCAAATGATTCCGAAACAAATTGTTTAGTTTAGACTACTTGTCAGTAATTACTAATTAGACAAACAATTCAAATGTGTCTCAAAACATATCATGTTTGCTGTCGATTAAGAAAGTGTTTTAATATCACTATTAAGTAAATACTGTATTAAACAATGTCTGCCATTAATTAATCAGAATATTGTGAATTTCAAGGATTGTAATAATTAAAACTGAAGGCTAAACATAATTAAAACATTTAATTTCTGTCCCAATTATTGTCGATAATAACAAAAACACAATTTCTCTATAATTTATTATTCATTGATATGTTTTATATTTAAAATTTCCTTTTTATCGATACAGATATCAGGAGTGATCAGAGCTTTGAAGAAATCGATTCAATTGTTTTTCTCTTATTTTTTTATTAATTAATTAATACTAAGTCTAATGAATAAATTTCATGCTAAGCACAGATTAATCTTCTAATGATTATTATCTAATTTTTTATTTGTTTTCATACATTTTTAACCAGAAAAATAAATTTGATTTTTTAATACTGACTTTAATGCCATAAAAATGTGTATTAATTGAAAAGATTCTGAGATGAGACCCAATTTGTTTTCGTTTTCATTTTTTTTCAAACTCTAGTCCTTATTCATCATCTTTAGTCCGGATAAGTTGAATACTGCCAATGCATTCGATTTAATTTAGATAATCAGGTAATTGAGATAAACTCAAATATTTTGCAATCGAAATACAAGATGTCCGCAAACTATGCGTATGTTCTGTTCAAATGATTGCTTTCTAACCGAATAAATATAGAAATCTGTGGACATAATGGACGGAAAGCCTGAGATATAGCATAATATTTATGACATTTAGAGATATTTTTAACTTTTATTTCTCAAGCATAAGCCACGTCTATTTGTTATTTCAAATTGTTGTCGGATACTACAAGTTCTATCGTAACCCTAATCCAGAGCCTCATTGACGGTCACCAAAGCATTTGTCTCTCTCTTTGAAACTGATTATTGCTCTCAATTCAAAAGGCGATACAATCTTATGTGATATTCAATTTGAAGCTAATTTTAGACTTAAAATAAATGGTGTAGGGTCAATGTCATTACACGTACTGCACTATCCATCTGTGTTAGCCCGAGGAACGATACGATACTTACTGTGCAGATTTTAAAAATCTTATAATTAACAAAAGATTATTTTATACAGTCGTTGACAGATATGACTGACACAAGAGTCAGTCGAATGTATTTATTTTCATTTCATGAATGCACTGTCGGTCAGAGGTGATGGGTCTTTATGACAGGTTACACAAATGAGCTCAATTTACTCGACTAAAAGCTTGACGTGTGTGGAAAACCCTAGCCTGATCCTTTTTTTGGCAACTCGATATAAATGGCAGCAATTGAACCAAAATCGTTGCATTTGAACGAAAGGGAAATCCCAATGAATCTATTGAACCTTGCTCAATTAATCATTGCTGACATTTAGGGATGTGCAAGCTCAAAATGTCAAAAGAATATTTTGAAAATTACCTTCAAAGTCGATTCAATTTACCTGTAAGATAAATGTTTTATATTTTGGCCTTGTTCATTCAACGGAAGACTTTTATTTCAATTAGAGTTCGATTTCTTTATTGGTTTCAACTGTTATTCGGTTCAATCAAATTATCGGATATTTATTATAAAAATATTTTTTAATTAACTCTATAATACTGTTAGAACTCATTGACTGATTGTACAGAGGAATTGCGTCAAATATTGACGAATTTGGTGCTAAATCTGTTTTTAAGACTTGTCGACCAGAGGGGTGACCAAGGTTCAGTTGTCCAACTTTGTTGATGGATTCTAATTTCCAAATAGAATTAAATTTATAATTTATGTGCGAAAGGGGTTTAATTCAGATAAAAACTAATCGTTATATTAAAATATAGTATTTTATCGCTATTTAGTGTTTATTTCATTTTTCAATCAATTAATTTTGAATTAAAATATTTGATTATGCATTTGGGCCACAAATATGGGAACTAATTGCAGCTTGATTGAATGAGCCCGTCAGCTTTTTCTTTAGTCTACCGCGACTAAAAAGGCTACTGTTCCGGATCATAAGTGCATATGATATGACAACTTTTAACAATTGGAAAATTGTTCCATAAGTTTCTTCTAAGTTCTAGACACCAAACCACCCCCATGTTATTATACGTCCAGGGTCAATATGTAAAGCACATTAAGACAACATGGTCAGATTTCATTTTAATATATTATTCATTCAAAAAAGCTCTCATTTTTGATAAAAATAGAGAAAATTAATGTAAATTGAATTTAAAATTCTATGCAATAAAATGTGATTTCAAATAAATGCCATAAAAACTATAAAAAAGATTTTAAATAATTTAGCGCTAAATATAAACATAATATTTACAGCAGAATTGCAGAGTTTGTACATAACCTCAAAATAAGGTTTTCGCCCCGAAGTTGTAGAATCTTGACTATCACTGAAATATTTGTTAATAATTTTAAAAATTATAATATTTTGAATGAAATACAATAAAAGCGAAAACTATTACACAATTATAACACGTATTAAACATAAAGAAAAGACAAAACAAATATTTGAACGAAAAATGAAGTGAAGAATAATAATTGTCTGCAATTTTGTTGATTGAGTTAATTAATTATTAATTAGATTTCCTTATTCTGATAATGAGCTCGTTTTGCGAAGAATTGCATTTCATTCATGAAATTCAAATAATTAGTGGTTTTCTCTGAAATTTATACAATGAATAGATTGGAGCTATAATTCAATATATCTTTTATCTAATATTCAAATGCAATGACAAAACATAACATATTTTCATTAAAAATCATAAATAATTGCAAACTCTCTTGAATTGATGGCTAAGCAAATAATGTCTTTTCTGCAGGTTAGCTGTGGAGGGTCACTTGATTTATGTGAGATATGAAATAAATTGGGTGAATACCAGATACAAAAATGATAGTAAACTTAAATGTTTGGATGAGATTTGGAAACGCGCGACACATAAAGAAAATAAAACCGAAATTCATTTTTATGCCATTTTCCTCAACCGGTAGAACAGTTTGAATTTGATTGCAAGACTCAAATGATCATAAATTGTCATAAACTGTAAGCTAGTGTATATTAATACACAATAATTATTATAATTAATCATATTTATGATTAATATGAGTCGTGAAGAAACAAAACAAATGTAGGTTTCTCTCTAACAGATTGGCTTCACTTTTGATTTATATGTTCGCAGTATTTATTTTAATTATAAAAATGGTTTCAATTCATTTCAAATTATATTCTGTTATAATTAAATATTAGATTATATTTAAATATTGAGATCGACTTTCAATTAATTACTCGTATTTCTACACAATTATTGTGTTTGAGTTCAGCAAATCGATAATTATTGGAGAATTGTTTACAATATTTTTCTGAAACCATTCGTTTGGCTTTAAACCAATTTAATTGATTTTCATATTTTTATAATGAATATCAATCAAACAAAAAGCCATTTGAGTGCTAACCGAAGTTTAAGAGTCGGTTATATCTTCCGGGGCTTTAAGCCTTGCAATGTGTCAATCCTGGAGCCAACACATTGTGTATATTCACCTAGACCCTTTCATGCTATGTCCACATCTAAATCGTGTTTAAATAATGTATTAATAAATTCACAACAAATTATATTTATATAAATGCCCTCCAAATCGTCGGATGCGGTCATCTCTGCAATAAATTAGATAACAATTATTAGCTTCGCATTCAAATGCAGTTAATTTTGTTTACTTTTCCTTTCATCCATTTGATCGCATTTTGTCGACATTTCCCATCAAATGAATGAAAGACTAATTGAGTAAATCTGAAAATTAGACAGTTTTTCACTCAAGACTCTAGAGTCAAGAGAAACAGATTATTCGACTCTTGTGTTCGTAATTTAGTTTAAGTATTGCTCAAACTATGTCATCGCCGCAACATTTCCATTGAAATCAGAGATAAAATCTTAAAAAATATAAAAACTTCTTCAAAAACATAAAATTTTCAATAATTGTTAGACATCTTAAGTATTGATTCATTAACTCTAATCTCTATTATGTCTGCAATTGAGTTAAGAGTTGAACAAATTTCTAAAATCTTTTATATTAAATAATTTTCATTCATATCTTGTTTCACATAAAATCTCTTCGTTCTCACGAGAAGAGCCAAAATAGATTATTAAGTTATTTAAGTCGTCTTTAAGTAAGGAAGTGATGTTCAGATTCACTTCAATTATAATATTCTGTATAAATCTTATTCAAAGGAAAGTATATTTAAATTTTCAATGAATTATAAATCAATAAATAATTTGAAAATTAGGAAAAATATAGAAAAAAACAAAAAATAAATAATAAATAAAAAATAAAACACTGAATAAATAAATGAATAAAAATGATAATAAAAACGAAGTTGAAATCGAGTTTGCATTACAACGAAAACCAGTCATACAATTGAGTAAAGTTATTGAAACTGATATAAAGTAATAATATTTAATACGAATTTTAATATGGATTACAATTAGGAATAAATACAATAAAGTTTAATATTAATGATGTGATGAATATTACGATTACAGAGATTGTGTAACTTTTCAAATCTTGTTCTTTCTGCACAGTTATGGCTTATCGGGAATACTGTGGGAGTTGTGCCCCAAATAACTAATCTGAACGTACAGTGCGATCGATCTGGAATGAGGGTTGCCGTCAATTTTGACACCCCGTTCAACGGCATCATATTCTCCAAGGGACATTACTCGGATCTTAGCTGCCGGTGAGTCGACTGAGCCCTCGATTCTAATTATAGTAACTTATTATAAATGCTTACAAACAAACAAACGTTTAACAAAATAATAAATAAACGCCAAAAATGCCAAACACTTTAAGTGTAATCACGACTCGAATAAACATTAATTCAATACGAATTGCATAATACTATCGCTTGGCTTAGGATTAAATGCAAACTAAAAATTAAATCTAAATCTAAATTAGAACTAATAGGCAGACAATAAACTAAAGAATATCTAAATTGTGAACTAAATGCACAGATACCTGACCCCAAGAAGTTCCCGGACTAGTATCGCCTTTTTCATACCGTCCAACAATTGCGGAACAATTCAAACAGACCTCCGAAGAGACGGGACGTTGGGCTTCAAAAATGTTCTTATAATTCAAAACGACCCCGATTACCAAGAGGTGTGGGATATGGCCAGGAAGATAAGTTGTGATTGGGTTACCCGAATTGATAAGCACGTGACCTGGGCACCATTTGGGGTTGATATGTTAAATGTTAAAGAACTGGCCTTCCCGGGCGACACTGTAGATTGTTGGATGGACATCCAACGAGGACATGGACCCTTTGCCCCCACCATTGCCGGCATTGTACCCATCGGTGAAAAGATAACAATTGTTGTCTATATCAGAGACAAAGATAACTCTTTCGACATTCATGTGAAGGACTGTTACGCATACGACAGTCCCGACTATAAGAACCCTAATGTTAGAGCTATTCAGTTGACTGACGCGAGAGGCTGTGCTATTAAGGAGAAACTGGTCAGAGGTTTCTATCGCACCCGAGATGTTCGCAATTCCGGCGCTACTGTTATTGCATACGGGATTATCAATGCGTTTAAGTTCCCGGAGGCTATGGATGTATTCCTGGCCTGCAATGTCGAGGTATGCAAAGGCGGATGTGATAACCCGTGTCAGCCTGAGGTACAGGTAGCCGGTGGTGACGGGGTTGAGGACGAGCAGGCCAGAGGACCGTTCACTCGCCCACCCTTTGACACACAGCAGAAAAATGTGGACGACGAGGATGAGTCAGTATCGTCAACACTGCCATCGAATGACGTGGAGCCGTCCGATGATGGGGCTGATGAAGGAACTACTGAAGCATCTGATTCGGCCAGTGATGCCGGCGAAGACTCATCCAGTGAAGACGGCGGCTCTAGTGATACGGACACGAGCTCTGAAGGGGAAGACACAGAAGCACCTGCAGAGGCATCCACTGAAGCTCCGACTGAGACATCCAGTGAAGCCGATGAGGAAGAGGAAGCAGAAGAGGACAGTAAGGCTGCTGCCGCTTCCAACCCCGTGGCCAGAATTGCTGTCAAAACTAAAAGTAATTATTAATGATTGATATTATTCATAAATAAACACTTTTTCAATGCTAACTGTGCCCCGACTTAGGAGCGAAGAAATCCTCTCAGCGCCGCCGACACACGGGTCCCAAAACCAGTGCTAAGATCAGAGCTAAGCCCAAGAGTAGCCAAAAGAGCGCAAAAATAATCAAACGAAAAGGTAAAGCAAAGGTCAGCGCAATTACAACGACTCCAAAGCCGACCACACGAGTGAACAAACGGGGAAAGCGTTCAATACTGATCAGCACCGGCACAGCAAACGCCACTTTCTATGATATGAGTCATTCCATTAGTATTATATCCCCGGTTGAAGACTTCGACGATAAGGAACTGGAGATCTGGCAGAACGCCAGACAGGATGACCAGAAACTATGCTTCTCTGCTCTCAGTCTATTGGCCTCGAGTATAGCACTGACCACTTTAGCCATACTGTTCACCTCGAGTCTGCTCCTATCCTATGGGAAACTACGTCAGAGCTATTATCCGCAAAAATCTTTGTCTTAATTTAAATATTAGAGTAAATTAAAAAAAACTTAAAAAAATAGCAAAAATATTCTTCAAAGTCCTGTAAAATAGCAAAATGTTTAGGAATATAATTATTAGTAATTATGCGATCAATCAGTTAAGGCTATTGTTATTATTTTGTTATTTGTTTTTAAATTTTATTTGATTTCTATTTATCTGTTGAAAACTATTTTTTGATCTGTCTCATATTTCTATTCTATCTGTTAGAATCACATATTTTATATTAAAAACTTTTTTCTATCTTTTTTCTTAATATAAATCAAAAACTAAGTAAAAATAAGTCTTATATAAAAATTGTGCCAAATATTTAATAAATTCTAAATTTTTTTCCTTTTTTTCATTACTTTTAAATTAAACTAAACTAAGCATTAAATCGTGTCTTAAATATTCAAAAATCTTATTTCTCTAAATAAAACTCTAAAAACACATCAATTTCTAAAATCATCGAAAGTAAGTCATTCACTAATAATCTGAATTTTAAACCAATTTATCTCATATTCAGATACCATCAGCCAAACGGTGCCTCAACTTCTGCGGAGTTCGCTATTCCTGTGGATAGTTGCGGAACAAATACACTGGACATCGATGGCGAAGACGGAACTCCTCCTAAGCGGGGCTTCGAAAATATTCTAGTGTTTCAAAATGACCCGACTTATCAGGAAGTGTGGGACCATGCTAGGATGGTTGTGTGCCGGTACACATTAGAGGACGACTTCGACCTCAAAGAGAAACGAGTGGTGTTTAGGCCTGTCGTCATCGATATGTTAGACGTCGTCAGTGTATGTGTTCTCACATATCCATTGATTGCTTCAAACTATTTATATCTAAACCTTTTGTCGATAGATACCGGTCAGGGATGCTGACGGCCAACAGAGTCGAGTAGACTGCTGGATGGAGATCACCAAAGGCAGGTTTCCAGCTACCAGTCCTATTGATAGTGCAGTCAAAGTTGGCAGTCCTCTAACTCTTGCTATTTTCGTAAGAGATCCGCGAAAGCGAACTGATTTGCGTGTAAAGGATTGCTATGGTATGCGAGCCCTCATTCTGTCCGTTAGAATCAATAATAACATTAGCACTCAATCCGTTCAATAGCATACGACGACCCGCAAGTCGCCGAAAGCAATGGACCGGCACTTCTCCAGCTGACAGACTTTGACGGCTGTCCCACAAAACCAAAATTGATTGAAGTTTGGCGGAGAACACACGACGCCGGGCCTACTGGTGCTACTATTATTGCATTCACAACTGTCACTGTAAGCATAGGATTGAATTACAATCTCTATTAATAGAAACGATTGCTTCTATTGGTTCTGATCTATAATTTATAGTAATTATAGTAAAAAACTATTTTGTTTGCGTGGCTTAAACTCAAACCTCATATAAACACATAAACACTTTTAAACTCATTTCTCTTCCTATCCATCCATTAGTTTAAATTAAACTAAAACTAAAAATAAATTCTCTTTCAAATGAATTATTAAAATTGATTTTATTAGAGGACATATAATTGATTAAAGAGAAGGCTTTTATTGTTTTATATTTGAATAATTAGAATAATTATATAAAAATTCAATGCAATTCAGAAACATATCGATGAATGAGATAACGGGTGAGAGACTGGGAGTCAGATGTTTGTGATAACTGCACGCAATCGTTATTTTATTAGTCCTTAACTTATGATTAGTTAACATAATTCGTTTGGTTTAGTATTGGATAAAACAAATGGGAAACTGAAGGAGCAGTTCATGAGAACAATTGCTCCAATTCTGCCTCAAATGACTCATGACTTCGAAATTATTGCCAATATTTTAGTTTTAGTTATTTTATTGTTTTTATTAATTTAAACTTGAAATCTGTCAGAAATGAAATTAATTTATGATTAGTTGAGAATTCAATTAATAGGATTGCAAAACAAATTATTCGTATATTAAATATATTAAACATAAATAAAAATGGTTTCAAATTATACTAAATTACTCTTCAATTAATGTCTGATTTATTTTTATTAATTATAGTTAAGAAACTAAACCTTTCATCAGATTATTGTTTACAACAAAGCAAACAAATGAATAAAATATTTAATTATTAGCTTTGATTCAATTCATACAATCCTTTGATACAGGCGTTCAAATTCCCGGACAGACCTGATCTCCAACTGACCTGTAATATCGAATTGTGTCGGAACCAATGCTCTCAGCGGTGCTCCAGTGAAATGCCTGGCCCTGTCTCTATAGGATCCTGGACCAGAGAGATAGAGGAAGGAGGTCCTCCTCCTGCTGGCGGTGGAACTGATGGTAAGACCACTGAGAGACCGCCCACACAGACAACTGAGGAAACAGAGGACGAGGACAGTGGCAATGGAGCCGATGGGGACAATGAATCGGACGGAGACGCGGAAGAGGCGACCACGCCTTCCACTACCACTGCAGCCTCGGAGGACGATAATGAGTCTGAGGACGCGGATGAGCCGGCAGAGGCTACAACTGCGGCCACAGAAACTGAAGAGGAAGACAAAGAGGAAGAAGAAGAAGAGGAAAGTGAAGAAACGGCTGTCACGACTACAGAGGCCTCAGAGGAGTCAGGAAATGACGAATCAGATGATTCAGACAGTGATTCTGATAGTGCTTCGACTAATGGTGAGACCGCGGCCGAGGGTAAAGAGGGGGAGGAAACTGAGGCGGAGGACAAGGAGGAAGAGTCGGAAACTGAAGCTAAAGAAGAAGAAGCAGATACTGAGACCAATAATGAGGGCGACTCAGAGACCTCAGAGCCGGCCAGTGCTGAGAACGAGGATGAGAGTGAGAATGAAGAGGACGACACCGATGAGGAAACGGCTGAGAGTTCGGCCAGAATTAAGGCCAAAGAAAGTCCTGCGAAGAAAGCGAAGGCAAAGGCGAAGGCGTTGACGACCAGCACAACCACGACTACAACGACGACAACGCCGTCGACCACAACGACCACTAAAAAGCCAAAAGCGGCCAAAAAGTCTAAATCTAAGAGCAAAACGAAGACTACGACACCTAAACCGGCGCCGAAGTCAGCGGCACAGGTCAGGCCTAACGACTCCCTCAACTCGATTGTAGATCAGGTCCATTGGTCGACATCAACGCTTAGACCACTGAGAGAACTGATGGATGTAATGCCCAAATCAAAGACTTCTTCGCAATCATCGAAAAAATCAAAGAAGAGTTCGACGACAACGACGACTACAACAACTCCACCGACAACTACGACAACAACCACTCCTTCGACGACTACTCGTTCGACAACAGCCACAAAATCGGGCAAAAAATCTAAAAAGTCTTCGACCAGAAAGTCATCGATGACTACAGCGAAGCCCACAAATCAGGTGCGAAGAGCTCGAGCGCCGTCTTCTTCACATCCGGATGAGTTCCCTCACTTGCATCTACTGGAGGCCAGAAAGAGGGTTCTGCCCACCAGACGGCCCAACCCTCTCTTCAAATCCAGTCCATTGGAATCGATGTCTGAAACAAAGTCGACTGCATTTCATCCAAATGTCTCGACTGTAGTAATAAGTGAAGTGCTTTGGGCCAACTCGAGCACAACCACCAACAGACCCCTAACCCGTAGTTACAATTTTAGAAACAATGGCCAACAGAGCAGAGCAGAGCTTCACTCAGTCAACGAAAATCCATTATTAAGGAGAAGACAATCATTTAGACGAAGAAGTGATACATCAGAGGATCCAAACTTCGAAGCCTTCCATAACTTACAGCGATTCCAAGCGATGAGACTATCGAAACCACACCATAGGGTCGTGCGATCTGTAGACCTTAGATATAGTGATCCAAATAGCAAAACAGTGATCTTTCACACGAGAATCCATTCCGCGATACAAGTTATCTAAGACTTAAACTTATTCTTAGTTTTTCTAATATTATTATTATTATTATTATTATTAAATAAAATCAAATAAAGTTTAAAAAATAAGTTAAGTTTGAATTTAGTTGTTTGTAAAGTAGTAGTAAATAGTTATACAATTTTTTTCTGCTGACTCTGTAGTTATAAAAAACTAAGTGAGAGAAAGATCTGGAATGATATCAATTGAGAATAAAAGAGTAATGAGTTTAGAGTTATATTCAAATAAAAACAGTTTTAATTTTAATTTCCTTTTTTCCGACTCAAGAGTTACTAAAAATATTCTTCTTATAAAACATAAGAAAAATATTAATTATTAACACATTTGCCAACACATAATGTCTGGCAATTTTCAAAGCCGGCGATCAATGTAGGCATGTGCAAGGTGAGGCAAACATTATACGCATAGTTGTTCCAGCATAATTTGAAGATAATTTTGTGGCCAACTCTGCGTTTATGCAAACAATGCAATTGTTTTCAATGAAAATATTTTGTACGGCTTATCATAATAATTATCCATGCTTATTAAAGATTATTCAGATACTTATCAGAACACATTAGGGAAAAGTGAATTTGGCAATTATGAGACAGTACAGTCTTCTCTCTTCACAATGCAAGACTAGTGTTAACTTTAATCAACTGAAAGCTACAAACTTTTTGCGTATTTTTTAGTTTCTCAATAACATACTTACCATACGTTCTGTTGCGCCCATTTTTATTACCTGTATTTATGCCATTAATTCAATTAAATAGTACTTAATATATCTTTTGTCTTAAGACTAAACGTGATATCAATAAAAATGTGCATATCAATTCGCATATTAGCATCTACCAAGTTTATCTTGATATCTTAGACTCATGCATATCGAAGTCCGCCCTGGGTGGAGAAGGGCTAAAAAGTGGACATACATGTATTAACAGATAAGGCATTAAGTCAAGTAGACATTCACTTTAGATGAAAAGAAAATATTCAGGAAATTCAGGAAAACATATTAATAATTGTGTAGATATTTGCTATAAATTAACTTGAATTAACCGAAGAGTTATTTATATGAACATTCATTTGATATTGTAATGCCATAATTTAATAAGTTTAATTATCTATAAAAGTGACCTTTGTTCTTATTCTTGAAATATGCAAGGTGAACATCACTTCACATATAATAGAAAAGTCAATTATGAAAGCAAATAATTTATATATTATTTCATTTAAACTTTTAGCAGGCTGATGAACAGGACTCGTTATAAATCGAGCTTGACTTGCATTTTCAAACTACTTTGAGTGTACATAAGATAATATATAACTTTACAAAAATAATTATCAGAAATCAGTGACAACAACAAAGAATTCAATGAATTTATGAGAACATTGAAGAATAGACTATTAAAGAGTGAAAATATTGTATTAATATTAAAATTGAATTCAATCGGTTTGTCCTCAAAATTAAATGCAAAATAATATCAATTTTTCATTAAAATAAAAGGAATTAATTATGATATTAATATGAAGTTTCAATTATCGTATCGATTGTCAAATCAATAGCATCTTAAGCACCAGACAGTGAAACGCCCGGAAAATCTTGATAATAGGTGTGGATCAATTGAATAAACAGGAATTAATATTTTTCATTTCAGGCTTTGAGTCGGAATTTAAGATATGTTTTGATTGAATGTAAGCAAAAATGATTTGATTTGTGTAACAAATATTTTAATTCAATTGACGTTTTCGTTGATATTCTGTTGAAAAATATGTCAAATAATGATTGGGTTTAATGAATGAATGAATTCTATTCAGAATAAATTCGGAACCGATTTGAATCGAGACTTGCATTGTTCGGCTGCCAATCACACTATCATTTTGACTATCATTTATAATCGCTTTTAATCTCTGTTTCATTATATAAATTAATTGAAATCTTTTGTTCTTTAGTATTAATTCCAACATTTAGTTTGACTATAAATTAGGTCAAATTTGGGTGAAAATGATCGCAGGAGAGGCTATAAACAATTTTTCATTTATCAACGGATCACTTATAACGATGTAAAAGTTGTAAATTTACGGTAAGTTACGGTAAATTTACGGTAATTTTACCGTAAATTTACCAGTAGTTTGGTAAATTTACCGTAAGTTATGACCTATTTAGTGGCGCCATCTATTTAAAAACTGGAATATTTATATAATTTTATATAAAAATTCTTTGAATATTTAAAAATATTATGAGCTAAACCACAAGTTTGTTGAAAAAGGGTAAAACAAACAGTTTTTTAAAGTATCGTCAATATAAATCTATTAAATGTACTGTTTTTAGGCATATAAGTAACAATAACAGTATAATTCACATGTTCATACATATTGCATAATTTACCGCATATATGTAAATTTACCGTAAATTACGGTAAAATTACCACCAAATCATAATTTACCGTAAATTAACAACGTTAGTTATAAACTATTCAGTTTATATTTACGAAATTATTAAAATTATTTACAGTACTATAAAGCAATTAAAATTACCAGACAATTAACCTGTATAATATTATTATATTTGCAATATACACATTTGAATGAGTATCTTGTACATATAAATGATCTATTTTGTTGTATTTTTGACATTGAAATAATTGAATAAAACTCTATTATCTGTTGTGTTGAGTGAATCCGGAATTGTTTGCAATAATTGATTGTCTATTATATCGTTTGCACTGAAATTCCATTCAGTCATTCGGTTCATTCTGAACGGAAAGCACAAACAGAAATATATTCTTAATTCCTATTATTCTATAAATTTTGAATATATTTTATATCTCATTAATAACGGCTGAACTTTAAAACGATTAATTATTCTTATAAACAATTGACCATGAACTTATTTGACAATGAATTTATCATTCTGATATACTCACTCAGAGGTAGGCTGGGATTTCATACTGTAGTCTCCCATCAGTCCAACACTTTGAACAATGGCAGCATTGATAAGAATTAACCCCCAGGGAAGTAGTTGACCAAGCTGTATATTTATCATGTTAACCCAAATAGTAGGATCAGTGCTCAGAATTGTATTCATATACAGTATTTCTGAATATATTTTATTCATTAATCGCATAAA